>WUAM01000311.1:3162907-3174643 GCA_024336885.1 Actenoides hombroni
GCCCATGGCAGGGGGGTTGGAACTGGATGATCTTTAAGGTCCCTTCCAACCCTGACAATTCTATGATTCTATGATTGCTTTTTTTCTTTTTCAAAGGACTGTTCGCTGTTAAAACTGCATCCAAAGCGGGCTTAAAGAAGAGCTTTTCATCAGATTTTTAACAGACATTGATACACTTCACTCTGCTTTGATCCTTGTAGTGGAAAAGGATCACGATTTGTTTACACTGTTCTCAAATAGCCTTAGCTTTATATTTTTTTCTGTTAAATTCCATGTGAAAGACCATAACCTTTCCATAAAATGCTCCTGATAGAATCAGTATTTTTATATTGAGTTAGAGGTTATGTGATCATAGAAAAATAATACCAGAGAGAGACTGGTATTACTCCAGTAGAGAACTGGAGTAGAGATGAGAGAAGAGCGTGGATGAGAATAAGCACTCGGCAAGCTTTCGGATATGAGTTAATTTAGCGAGTAGGTGACTTACTTCTGATGTGAGCTTTCCTTCCACCTTTCCTTCAACCTTTCTGTCTCTTTCACAATAAAAATCTTGCTAAAGTAAATCAATAAAGTGTAGTGTAAATTAAGGCAACCCACAGATTTTAGCAGCTTAGGCTCTTTCAGGTTCCTTCCTTTAATTTGTGGCTGGAGAGGCTGCATTATTTGAAATGTTAAGATCAAATATGAAGCATACCATAAACATAAATCCCTCAGTGCTTCCTTAGAAGCCCATTTTGCCTGAGCGTGAGATTGGTTCTGCTTTTACTAAGTATTTTCCAGTTAAGCTCTATGACACAGTTGCCATTCCAGGTAACCAAAATGTAGATCTAATTATTTTTGTCAGTGCTCTGGGATGTGCAACATAGAGTACGAGTTCATTTTAAGAAGTGTTCCATTAAAAGTCTTTGAAATCAAAGCCCTTGCTACCCCGGGGTTCTGTGGATTTGTTAATTGTGCAGATCCAGCTATGTCAATAGTGCTAAAGAACGATTCAAAGTAATTAGGCTGTTATTTTATGGATTATTTCTGGGAACACACCGCTTTCCATGCTGACAAGCAGTGTTAACTCAATGTGGAATTGCATCTTTTTGCCTTCAAAAATACTTTTTTCTTCAAGTTTGACTGCAGGCTTATTATTTTTTTGATATTTTCTTGGTACATGCTGTTCTTTAATAAATATGCCCATTAATAAAGATCCTTGAGAAAGAAAAAGAACCGTATATTAAGTGAAATTAAAATAACATTGTCATTTTGCAGAACAACAATACTTTGAAGTGGAAAAACGCTTGGCTCAGAGTCAGGAGAGACTTGTAAACGAGACACAAGAATGTCAAACTCTCCGCGAGGAGCTTAAAAAGCTTCGTAAGTATTAATGGCACGTGCTTAGGATTCAGCAGAGGATGTTCCTTCTCTAGTTCCAGTGTTGTGCTGAAATGCTTTGCGTTTTAAACGGGAGTTGAAAATCCACCCATCAGCTACATTTCTTCGTTCTGCCAGCAGGGAGGTGTTTTGATTTCGTGTTCAAGTCGGCTTTTTTTAAACGGAATTTTTGTTCTAATGGCAAAAAAAACCCCAACAACCCATGGCTTGCTTTCTGATTTTGGTAGTAATAGTAGTACAGTGGGTTATGTGTTGATCCACACGATAACTATGAAGATCTAAGGCATGCATTAGTCTGCCATGATGCTGCCTAGTCCATCCATGGTGAAGTCTTGAATTCTTCCCTTTTTTTTTTTTTCTTTTTCTCAATATTATTAAGGGAAATTTTGGCTTAATTGCATTTGGAGAGTGAAATCTGTGACGGTGGAGATCCCTCATTGCTCTTTCTTCTTATCCAACAGATGAGCAGTTGAAGTCACTGAATGAGAAAAATAAAGAACTGGAAGCTGCTCAGGATCGTAACGCGGCCGTTCAGGTACTGCAAGAACTTGACAATAAGCTGAAAGGCTTTGGCTCACCAATTGCATTGCAGCAAAGAATGCAAGCCCAACTAGTTCCAGACTGGGCCGTATCAATACGGGTACAAATATGTACAGAGGTACATAGTTAGGTGTACGTGTGGCCCTGTGTTCAGGGAAATGGTGTGGGGTTGTGGCAGCCAGTGCTGGTGTTTTACAGGTGAACACGTGTCGGAGCAGACACGTTTGGATAGATCATTTCCTTCTACTGGAAACCTGTTGTGAAGTGACTTAAGCCAAACCTCAAAAATCAGCCAAAGGTGTAAAGAAGAGTTCTGGTTTTCCCCCTCCATCCTCTCCCACACTCTGTCACAGTTTTCCTCACATTATGCTCGAAAAGTCCTGGGATTGTGGGATGACTGGTCCAGCAGAACGCTAATTGTGGAGCAGGAAGCAAAAACATTATTATTCAATTGATTACCCTACAATGAGAAGACAGATCTGGTTGTTTCCCCAGTGGGGCCTGGCTGGACTGAAAGGAAGTGGTTTGTACTGGCACCTTAGAAGGCAGAACCTGTACTAGAGCCCGTAAATGATACAAGACTGACTTGGAGAATTATATTTTTGCACGTGTTTATTCCTTGGTTACTCTCTTGCCTCTTTTATTCAACCAAATAGAACTTTTCCAGTGAAGTCTTCATAATTAAAGCTGTCTTTCAAAAACTATTACAATTAGCTGCTGATTTGAACCATTCCTGTTTCTTGTTTTGCATTTCTCTCAGGCCTTCAGTTCATTTCATCTGCTCTAAGTCCCAACAATTTTCATTCTCATCTTCATTCCAACACAGCTAGAACCAGAGGGAGTCGTGTGACAGGCAGGGCCTCTCTCTGCCAGCTGAAAAGCAAAGGCATGAAAACAACCTCTTGAGCGTGCTGGTCCTGAGAGCCGTGTGATGCTTCGCTCACCTTTGCTCTCTGATCTTAGGGGATAGTGGCATTTTGTGTGTAAGCACCAAGGGCCAGCTGGATGTTAACATCAGAGTGACGTGTGGGGGGAAGCATTAATTGAGGTTTGTTGGCTATCAGACGCTAGAAGAAAGAGGTACATTCACCTGCATTTCTTTGAATGACATCCCCCAAGCTGAAAGAGGAAATGGGAGCAGCCTTGTTTTCATAGTGCATAGCTTAGACTGATCCAGCTGCCTGCTATAAAAGCCTCTCACTCCAGATTCCAGTTGGCTGGGGTAACTTCCTGCTGTTTAACGTGATTCTCCGTGATGATAAGTGTAAATATTGGCTATAAACTGTTGCAGAAAGCTGATCACCTTTCTTTATTGCTCTTTGGCATTTTTGTGTTTTTTTCCAGAGCCACTTAAGTAGAGAAAAAGAAGAACTGGAAGCAGAAAAGAGAGATTTGGTTCGAACAAGTGAAAGACGATCTCAGGAGGTTGAACATTTAAACGGTATAGCCAAGAATGTTTAACCAAATGCTTTACATGATTTTACTAAATCAAAGAGCTTCTTGAACAGTTGAACTGGTTTGGAGTATCCGGTCTGTAGAGAGAGCTCCAAATCATGGATTAACTGGAAACAGTATTTAGAGAAAAGGAAACGAGGCAGGAAGTTATATGGTAATTACAGAAAAAAACAGCAGTCTGATGCTTGGTTTTGTAGGTGCAAAAACATACATTATACAGTATCTTCTTGCACAATATACAATTACATACATTACATCTTGCCTGTTCTCATTCCTCACAGTTTAGTTATGCTGAGCAATTACTACATACTATAAATAAAACTATACAATTAGCTGCTTTTAACACCGATTTCTCTCTTCCAGAGGATGTCAAACGCTTAAATGAAAAGCTTACAGAAGCAAACACAGAAAAAGTGAAACTGCAGTTAAAGTTGGATGAACTTCAAACATCAGATGTTTCCATGAAGGTGAGTAGTACTTTGAATGTATACTAAGCGTCGATGTTCTAATAAGCAGCTGTTTGCATGTGATGTCATCATCATTTTGTCATGATTGACTTTGGAAGTAGGTGGAGTGTACTCCTGTTACTTAGAACAAATTACTTTGTTGTAAAATTGGTGGCTGTGACTGGAAGCAGGACATATATTTATAGAAGACAAGGGGGCATTAAGTTGGTCAAGCACATCCAAGCCTCATTGGTGGTAATGGTGGCTGCTTCTACCCAGTAGGAAGATCATCTCCACATCCATGAAGACAAGTAGAAAGGAGAAAAATAATTATTTGTGATCCTGCAGCATTTCTCTGTGGGCAGAATAAACTGTAAAGAGCTGAAAGGAGGAGGAAAGGAGAAAAGAGGAGGAAAACTTTAGTGCCTTAATTTATTTCCTTTAAGTAAATCTTAATTGAGTTAAAGTTTTCCTTAGCTGGGAACATTGAGAAAACTACCTCGTTTCAAGAAGCTGTTGTAGGTTGAGACTGCTAAGTTAACATCACCAATGTAATGAGCAACACTGCCTGACAGTTGGTGCTATTTACCAAATTACGGTACATTTCTGCTGCTTCTACTCTGATCCTAGTACTTGGATTAGCTTCTTTTTTTTCCCCGTGGAACCAGTACAATTATGCTGTGGTTTGTTTTTTTTTTTAGTACCGTGAGAAAAGGTTGGAGCAAGAAAAAGAGCTACTACAGAATCAAAACACGTGGCTGAACACCGAGCTGAAAGCCAAAACAGATGAACTTCTACATACTGCCAGGGAGAAGGGCAATGAAATCTTGGAGCTTAAATGTAGCCTGGAGAACAAGAAGGAGGAGGTAGTGTCATTACTGAGTGCTTTTGTCAGGTTTTATATAGTATACCTCATGATTAACTGTATTCAACAAAACCAAGTGTTTCAATAACTGTGTTTGAGTGAAGAAAAAGAGAAAAAGGTCTGTTTTGTAGATGTTAAGGAGGAGTTCTTTATTTTAACTTGGGATTTTTAAGGAATGCCTATAGTCATTACCTAGAGCAGAAAAGTCAAGGATTTTTGTTACAAGCTAGAAATTTTAGAGTTGCTGATAAAAAAAAATCTCTATATATCATATATGATAACAAAGCTATATATATAGTACTATTAAAGTGTATGGGAAGACAGTTCTTAGTAAGGGGAAGGGGCAGAAGGATCTTAATTCACATTCCTTTTGGAGTAGGGTGATAGTGGTTGAACTCAATGATCTTAAAGGTCTTTTCCAGTTGATTCTATGACATTTGTTTTCATGCCGCAAAATCCGTGGAGGAATCAGTGGCCATATTTTGAAAATCCCCATCTTCAGTGAGCTTCTGTCTGGGTGCTTGAGAAGTTTCTTTAACAACAGCGACCACCAGTCAGGTTTTCTGTGGCACTGAGCTCTACCAAGGCTTGGAGGGTTATTTGGTTCTGCATCATTGGAGCAATCTGGGGACTCACGTTTTTTTTTTGTTTAACTGAATGCCTTGGAGCAAAGACTGTTAGAAAATGGAACTGTTTATGCTCTTTCTGGAACTCTATGTTTTGTTTTTTCAATTTATTTTTTATCAAATAAACAACGAGAATGTGTTTTCCAAAATAAACTGGAGTAGAAAGACAAGTTTATACATGTTATCCTTGTTTATTCTTTGAACAGGTTTCCAGGATGGAGGAGCAGGTGAACAGCTTAAAACAGTCAAATGAAAATCTTCAGAAGCACGTGGAAGAACTTTTGAACAAACTGAAGGAGGTAAGACAATGTGAAGTACATTGTGAAACAGCACGACAGTTGCTTCTACAAATTCAACACCAAAATGTGAGAAATAGAACAAGAGGAATGCTCCCCCACTCTGTCTCTTCTTTAATTTACTAGGCAAAAGAACAGCAAGCTGGTATGGAGGAGAGATTCCACAATGAACTGAATGCCCACATAAAATTATCCAATTTGTATAAGGTGAGTTTGCTGGTTCTGTTATATTAGTATTACTTGGGGCTGAATCTTGGCATTAAACGTAACACAGGCCAGGCTTGGGGTGTTTGTTCCCCACAAAGTGTGGATGTGGGGAGGACTAACTTCCACTGAGAAACACCTAAAACGTTGGTTTTTTTTGCTGCTGTCTCAGGTGACATTTGAAACCTTGGATCATTTTGTAGATTAAGCAAAACTAGGTTTAAAAGTGATTTTCTGCCCACTGTTTTGAGGTTTCATGTGGTACGAATGTGATTTTGTCTTACGTTTTACTGGGAGATAAAAGGTTGTATGTAGAATACGACTGCAAGAGATTTTTCTGAGTGTGGTTGGTAGACATTCAAATAACACTGCACGTGTTAGTGATCTGATTAAGAAACAGCTGAATGTCACATACTGTGTCAAATAAGCAACATCTGAACAAGTAATTTTTATTTTCATTGTCTCAAAGAGTGAAAATTACCCTGTAACGTATTAACTGAGTCAGATAAAGAGGACAACTGGTTGCTCTTTAGATTAGATGTATTAGATTCACAAGTCAATGAGCTCTCTTTTCTGAGTTTTCTTTCCAAGACACACATGTAAACATTCTATTCTAATTCCAACTTTTACATTAATACTTTGATTAGCAAAACTTGAATCCACTTCATTTTGGTTATCTCTAATGGGCTAGCAGATTTGCTGAAGTACTACACAGTCTTCTAACTGGCAGCAAAGAAGTACATATATAACATATTATATTCATACAAGATTCCTTAAAAATACCAGCTTTTCAGAATGGTCAAAATTGAGCACTCAGAATTTCTCCAGATTTTCTGTAGCAAAGAGAAGGAACAAAACCAGCACCAGCTCTAAAGCAGCTAAAGGGCATACGTTTCCTTTGGATTTGTCACATCAAATCAGTGTCTGACACTTCTTACTCTGCCACCAGCAGTGAGACTTATTCCAAGTGGAAAGAGAATTCTTCAGCATAGGTGAATCTTCAGCATTTTACTCAAAAACCTGCGTGTTCATAATTTTTGATCAGTTTGAGCTTTCTTACAAAAATGTAGTTCCTATTGCTACATAAAACTAATTAAAATGCTTTTTTAGAGTGCTGCTGATGACTCAGAGGCAAAGAGCAATGAACTGACTGGAGCAGTAGAAGAACTGCACAAGCTGCTGAAGGAAGCAGGTGAAGGTGAGTTGTGAGGGAGAAATGGCAAATAGAACAGAGCAGTTGTGCTCCTTTGTAACTACATCAATGCACTGCAAAATAGATATAGAGTGTTTGTAGAAGGAACTTCATTAGGCTTTTGGTATGGTGGAAACATCAGTTGCTTTGTTGCAAAAACTATACATAACTAATTGAATTTTACGTGACTAATTGAATTTATTTGCTGGGGGACAGGACTATTCAAATGCACCTGGAAGTGTAGTTTGGATTTTCATGGGAGGATCTAATTTTGCAAGATAAGTTCATTTAAGTGTCTTGGTTTAGGTTCTTTTTCACTGATAAAAGGACTGCTCATATTTTAGCCCTCTTCTAAATAAAAGTAATAGGAAGAAGTTCAGCTGAGTAGAAAACTACTGCCAGCATGAGCTTCTACAGATCATAGAAAGTAAAATTTAAAGCATATAGGGAAATTTTGACCTTTATAAAAGGAGAAAAAGAAAAAAATAATAAATAATAGTAAAAAAACCCTGAAAAAACCCAACCACAACACAGCAAACTGCTAGTCTGATTTAAATTTTAGCTAATAAAGCAACCCAGGAGCATTTGGCTGATGTGGAGGAGTCAAAAGCTGTAATGGAAAAAGAGCTGCGAGAGAAGATCAGTAAACTGGAAAAGGAGCTGGAGAATGCTAACGATTTATTGTCCGCTACGAAGCGCAAAGGTAGGGGTGACACTGGGAACTGAAATATGTAAAGCCTCAGGCTTCCTATTGCCTTGCATGAAAACGTTGTGCTGAATTTCTGTAGGAAGTTCAGTGCATTGATCTTAATTCATATTTGGTCATTTCTAATCATAATTTTGTAGGTTTTTTCGTGTGTGTGTTTGTGTGTGTGGATATATAAAAATATCTACACTCACACACACCTCCACTGATGGAAATTCATTTCCTCCCCAAAATATGGTTCTTTTTTTAAGTTCCTTTGTTATCTGACTTTTCAAAGCAAAAGAAAACATTTTCTTAAGGCTGAATCATTATGCTTTTAATGATTGTCTGGAGAAAGGAGTGGGGATGACAAACTATGATTATTTTCCTCTTAAAATAACAAAATCCAAAAAACAACCAACCCAAAACCAGAAAGAAAAAACAAACCACAAAAAAAACCCCATGAAACAAACAAAAATCCCAAACAAACAAAAACCCAACAGAAAACCTCTGTCCTTAATTTTCTATTTACCATTAAATCTTGCTCAGATTCCCTGCTCTAGTTGTACCTTTTTTTTGTTGAAGGAACAGCCCGTTTGCTACATATAAGTGATTTCTAAAGGAAAGAGAGCAGAGCAGGAAGGAACAGAGAGGCATGAAGCATATTTGCTGTATCCCTGTGTTAATCTATTGGAAGTCAGCCAGTGCTCTGCCACTCTAAACCCCTGGCTGTTTGATGTCAAGCTTTGCTCCAGCTATTTCAATTGTTTACATTCAGAAATGATTCATGATGGGAATTATTGCAGCTTTTTAATGGTGTTTGGTGGGATTACGTCTTTAGGAGCCATCCTGTCTGAGGAGGAACTGGCAGCTATGTCCCCCACTGCTGCAGCAGTAGCTAAAGTAGTCAAGCCTGGAATGAAATTAACTGAGGTAAGTGAGAAGAAACTCTTCAATTTTGAGGCCCTTGAGGTGCCCCCAGAGAGATGTTAATAATTTCAAGGTGCAGACTTCATTCACCATTTCAGATTTGGTGTAATTCTGAAGTTGATGAAATCTTTTCAGGCATTTAAGGCAGACTTTACTAGCAGATTTTTTTCAACAGACAGCTTTTCTTTAATTTTGTTTTGTTTTTTTTAGTCTTAGATCAAAACATTTGTGGAGTCTTAAGTTCTTTTTCTGAAATGCGTTTTCTTTGTGCACATAAACTTATTTTCTCTGTGCAATCTGGCGAGAGCTTCTGGTTTTTTCTTATTTACATCATTTTGTAAATCTCTACTGCTGCATGTTTGGCTTGTACTTGCAGAAAAATCCATGACAGGTTGTACAGATCCCAGGCTTTCTTTTACACTTCTCTTTACATGATCTTTCTACTTTCCTTTTGTTTGTTATTGGTCATTCTGTCCAGTCATTAAATTACTTTCTTCTGTGCTTGCTGGTTTCTTTCATGCTACTAGTTTCAATCTTTCTATTGTCTTAGTCTTGCTTAAAGTTTATCTCTTTTATGTAGAATTCTTTTATTGCATACAGTTGCACTACAGAAAAAAAAGTTAATTACTAGAGATAATTGCTTTGCTGTAGCATGAGTCCTGAAAACACATTGTTTTGAATGTCCAGCTTGTTTCTCTCAGTTAACTAGTTTAGTCGTATGAAACTATATTGCCTTAAGGTATGAGGCATATAATTACCAGCTGCTCTTTTTTAAAGAGGTCTGTCCAGATGTATCAAAACCAAACTGAAAACATTTTTTTGTTGCAGCTGTACAATGCCTACGTAGAAACTCAGGATCAGTTGCTTTTGGAAAAGCTGGAGAACAAGAGAATCAATAAATATTTGGATGAAATAGTGCAGGAAGTGGAAGCCAAAGCGCCCATTTTAAAACGTCAGCGTGAAGAGTTTGAGCGTTCCCAAAAAGCTGTTGCTAGTCTGTCTGCAAAGCTTGAGCAAGCTATGAAGGTCAGTATAAAATAAAAGAGTATGTGAAATTATGGATTTTTTTTTTAATTCTGTCTTCCTAATGGCTGTTGGTGATGTATAAAGTTGATCTTTTAGTCAGCTTTTACTGCAGGAGAGTATCAATCCAAGAGTTTCTATCTTGTGGCTTATTGGGCTGTACAAAGTATTTCACTGAACCAACATTTTTCAGAGGTTTTTATAGCAAAGGCTTAAGTGTGGTGACTTAAAATCTCTGATTTTCTGAGAGAGTAGAATTCTTTATTTATAAAGATGAGTATTTGTCTGTCCTGAGAGATAAAATTGGGACAGTTTGATTCCCAAGGTATGTCTCTACGTGCTGTTCTCTCTCTGGATGGGAATGTGTCCGAGTTGAATCACTCTGTGTTTCTTGATGTTTGTGTGCTTGCAGGAGATCCAGCGATTGCAGGAGGATGCTGATAAAGCCAATAAGCACGCCTCTCTGCTTGAAAGAGAAAACCAGAGACTGGAAATACAAGTAAAAGATCTCTCACAGCAGGTAGAACAAATGTTGCTATGGTTGAATGTACTATTTGCGATTTATTTCTTAGTTTGGTGCTGAAGTTTCCTTTTGAAGTTGTGTTCAGCCACAGCCGGGTAGATTTTGCTTGTAAGAGCTGTAGTGATGTTAAGAACTTCTCCTTAGGACAACGTGGTATTTATATTTCTGCTTACAAAATGGGAATCAGTTTAGCTGGATAGAAGTGATGCTGCTTGAAGACAATATAGTTAAACATCTATCATGGAAAACTCAGATACGTAACAGATATGTAACTCAGATATGTAACAAACAAATCTTTGATTGGAACATCCTGTGATCATTCACAGAGCTGAACACTGACTGTCTACTTCAGATCTTGACATGGCATTGTTTTGTCAAACTGTTTTTTCTATACTGGAATTATCTTACAAGGATTTATTGGTTGTAGCAGTTCGCATGTTATAGGAAAAAATACTTTATTTCCAGGTACTTTAATATGTTGTTTTTCACAGCAAACTTCTGGGTCTGTATGCAGGTCTTACCCTAGAATGTTCTCTTTCAGATTCGTGTGCTTTTAATGGAACTTGAAGAAGCTAGGGGCAATCATGTGATTCGTGATGAAGAAGTGAGCTCCGCGGACATCAGCAGCTCTTCTGAAGTGATCTCTCAGCATCTAGTGTCTTACAGAAACATTGAGGAACTTCAGCAGCAGAATCAGCGCCTCTTGGTGGCTCTGCGGGAGCTGGGAGAGGCCAGAGAAAAAGAGGAGCAAGAAACTACATCATCTAAGTAAGTTACCTGTTCCTTCAAGTAACCTGTTTATGTTATGCGGTAATGGATTTATTCAAACACTTTTCGGGTTTTTGCTTCTGATTTGTTACTAATTGTGTGCATGTGCATGTGTAGGTATGCATATCTTCCTGCTGGAGAGCAGCTTCATGGAGAAGGACCTGGGAGTGCTGGTGGACATGTGGTTCACCACGAGCCACCAATAGGCCCTCGTGGCCAAGAAGGCCAGTGGTCTCCTGGGGTGCATTAAGAGTGTGACCAACAGGTCGAGGGAGGTTCTCCTCCCCCTCTAGTCTGCACTAGTGAGGCCACTTCTGGAGTGTCTGGTTCTGGGCTCTTGAATTCAAGGGAGACAGGGAACTGCTGGAGAAAGTCCAGTGGAGGCTACAAAGATGCTGAGGGGACTGGAGCATCTCTGTGCTGGGGAAAGGCTGAGAGCCCTGGGGCTGGTTTAGCTGGAGAAGACCAAGAGGGGATCTGATCAATAGCTAAAGGGTGGGGTCAAGAGGATGGAGCTAGACCTTTGTCAGTGGTGGCCAGCTACAGGACAAGGGGCAATGGGCACAAAGTGGAACCCAGGAGGTTCCATCTGAACAGGAGGAAAAACTGCTTTCCTGTGAGTGTGGCAGAGCCTGGCCCAGGCTGCCCAGAGAGGCTGTGGAGTCTCCGTGTCTGGAGAGATTCCAAACCTTCCTGGACACTGTGATCCTGGGTCCCCTGCTCTGGGTGACCCTGCTGGAGCAAGGGGTTTGGACCAGATGATCTCCAGAGGTCCTTTCCAACCCCCACCACACTGGGATTCT
>WUAM01000311.1:3174743-3208948 GCA_024336885.1 Actenoides hombroni
CCCTGCTCTGGGCGACCCTGCTGGAGAAAGGGGTTTGGACCAGATGATCTCGAGAGGTCCTTTCCAACCCCCACCACACTGGGATTCTATGATATGCTCCTGAGCAGCCCCGTGATTCATAAAGTTGCCTTTATTGTTATTAATCAACATCGTCTTCAGGTGCAGATTAAGATGGCGTTATAGCTCTGGGTATTGTAATAGGTCCTCTCATTGGAATCTAAAGTAAAAAGTAATTTTTGGTCTTTTAGTGAATGTGGTCCCATACAACAGAGAAGTTTTTTGAAAACTGAAAATTAAGTTTTTATTCCTGTTAGCTGAACAAGAAATGGAACAGGTGCATATTTAATTCTCTAGCTGTAAAGCCCACAGGTAATTTAATGCTGCATTAAACATTCTTAGCCTGATTCTCTGCTCGTGCTGCTGACTGTTGTTTGAAGTTATCCGCATGAATATAATTGCCTCTGCTCTGCTTTTCATGGCCTACTTTCTTTGTCAGCTACAAAATAACAAGCCCAAAGGCCAGTCTTCCTATAAATTTGCTCAAAAAATCTCAGGGTTGCTTAACTTTCAGGGATGCAGTAAATGGACATTGCAAGCCTTGCGACAACCTGAGGGTTGTGTTGTCTTTGTGCCCCTCGCCGTGTACGTTACTGAAAACAGCTGCTGTTGGTTTCAGAATTTTGGAGCTTCAGAGTCAGCTGGAGGAAGCTCTCAATGAGCTAGAAAAACTGCGTGAATCGCGTCACCATCAGCTGCAGCTTGTGGAGTCCATAGTTCGTCAGCGTGACATGTTCCGCATCTTGTTGGCCCAGACCACGGGAGCTATCATTCCTTTGCAAGGTAAGCTTCGTGCTCCTGCATCACTGAAAAAAAAAAAAAAACAAACCACAGTTGTCATGTTCTGACAGGGATGGTGCTGCAATGGTAATCTGGTATTCAAGTTTTACCGTCACTGCCTGGAAAACCCCTGGATTTGGATTTAGACACATGATTTTATTTTTACAGTATAATAACTTGTTACATAATGACTGACACGTAGTGGTGACTACCTGTCCTCTGGGAGCACACTGTAGGTGTAAAGGAGGAGTTGCTCAGGGGAGCCCAAGACCTCCCTAGCAATGCAGTATTGGTTTTAGCCGCATTTCGGTGTGCTAGTATGATTTTCTGCTTTGGCAAGCATTCATTTGACTTGTTGCCTTTTAAAATCCCATTTATCTTTTTTTTAGCTTCAGGGATATTACCAGAGGACATTTCTCTTGCATCTACTCCAAAGCGCCCAAGTTTACCTCAAGCCATGTCAACTCCTGCCCCAGTGTCAATGGCTGAGTCAGTGGAGACAGTGGAGGCTAAAGCTGCACTTAAGCAGGTATATCTTTCAATAAGTGCTCCAGAAAGACAGCACAGTTTCTTTTTACTCTTGTAAGCACTTCTGTGTCTGGTCTTTGGTGTAGTTGCAGGAAGTTTTTGAGAACTACAAGAAAGAAAAAGCAGAGAATGACAAGTTGCTGAATGAACAAAATGAAAAGCTTCAGGAGCAGGTCACAGACTTGAGGTCGCAAAATGCAAAGATCTCCACCCAGCTGGAGTTTGCTTCCAAACGGTAAATCAGCTGTTTAATTTCATTGCCTTAGGTAAATGTTCCTCGTCATGAGAACAGTCAAATCACAGAGGAAATAGTGAAGGTGTATCTACATGTCTTGCAATTCAACTCAAACGTTTTAACGTGGCAAACCCATGCTTTGCTTTGTTGTTCCCCCTGAAGCTATGAAATGCTGCAGGATAACGTTGAAGGCTATCGGCGAGAGATAACGTCGCTGCACGAGAGAACCCAGAAACTCACAGCAACGACTCAGAAGCAAGAGCAGATAATTAACACGATGACTCAGGACCTGAGGGGAGCTAATGAAAAACTGGCGGTGGCAGAGGTTAGTTGTACAGGGTTTGATGCTGCTGGATGTTCCAGGTTAGCACAAGGGTTCTTAGGATTGTCTTGGAAAACTGTCAGGACTTGAATGTTTGGCTTTTCGAGTGCGTCAGCTATTAAATGTGTAGAAGCCTGTGTGCATGTTGAGTGGGTGCAGACGTTGGTGTGGACGTTTGTAACATCTTGCAAAATAGTCCTGAGTGAAGATGGAAGAATGTTCCAGAGGTGTTTCAGTTTACAGAGAATATGATTAGTCAAACAGTTGTGTTCTTACTATTCTTGGATTAATTTGCAGCAATTTTAATTTACAATCTATAATCCTAAAAGCTCTTTTTAAAAAATCATAGAATGGTTTGGGTTGGAAGGGACCTTAAAGACCATCTGGTTCCAACCTCCCTGACATGGGCAGGGACACCTCCCACTAGACCAGGTTGCTCAGAGCCCCATCCAACCTGGATGGAGCATCCACAGCTTCCTTGGTCAACCTCTTCCAGTGTCTCACCACCCTCAGAGTGAAGAACTTCTTCCTGATTTCTACTCTTAACCTCTTCTCTTGCAGTTTGAAACCATTACTCCCCATCCTGTCACTGTAAGCCTTTGTGAGAAGTCCCTCCCCAGCTTTCTTGTAGCCCCCTTCAGATACTGAAAGGCCACGATAAGGTCTCCCCGGAGCCTTCTCTTCTCCAGACTGAACAACCCCAACTCTCTCAGCCTGTCCTCACAGCAGAGGGGTTCCAGCCTTCAGATCATCTTCATGGCCCTCCCAAAATCATATTAACTGATCATAAAAATAGTATTGAAATTAATGGCTTAAAATTTGGGATTGATTGTTATTATTTGCTGTCTTAAAGGTGAGAGCAGAGAACTTAAAGAAAGAAAAGGATATCTTGAAGATGTCAGATGTGCGTTTGACTCAGCAACGTGAGTCTTTATTGGTTGAACAGAGAGGACAGAACTTGCTGCTGACTAATTTGCGAACTATTCAGGTATGTTGTATTATTCTTCTGCCCAAGTTCAGTCTGTCTTTCAGAGTTTCTAATAAATACCCATGAAATAGAATAAAACAGTCAGGGGAATTGGGTCTTGAAGTGGATATTTAAATTTTTTTTTTTTCTGTTTGACATTGAACATAAAATACTTGAGTGGGCTGTTTAAGCAAGTTTGTTATTGCTGCCCTAGATTATGATACTCTGTTATTTACCTGGTCAAAGTCCCAAGAAGTTTTGAGTTGATGAGAAGGTTTTTCACCATAAAATGGAAACAAAACACATAAAACAAAGCAAAAGGAGGAAAATCTGTGGTTTAATTATTTTGATTGCAAAATGTACCCGTGCCTGCCTTGGTAGTTTATTTTCCCATTGTTTTGAGGTATATTTACTCTTCTATCTTCTATTCTAAGGTACATTGTAGAAATAATTTAAGTGTAAATATTTAAGGTTGCATGTTTTATCATGTGACTGAGTTCTGTTTCTGTAGTAGATCCTTTGGGGTTCTTTAATCCCCGGAGTTAGAGTGCGTGTATAATAGATTTTCTTCTTATAATACTCATTGTATCAATATGTTTAAAAAAAATAAATGAAAATTAAGTCATACACTCTAAGTGCTACTTCTCATCATTTTCTATATCTACCTGTTTTTCCTTGCTCCCTGCAATAATTATTTTGGGGATGGGAGAAATGTTGTGAGAACTTAGTAGGAACTGCTGCAGTAATTCAGAAGAAAGTATCACAGTGTATTGTAAGCATGGTGCATTCTGCTCTTTTGTCAGGGAATACTGGAGAGGTCTGAGACAGAAACAAAGCAAAGACTCAATAATCAGATCGAAAAGCTAGAGCGTGAGATATCTCAACTGAAGAAGAAACTGGAAAGTGAGGTGGAGCAAAGACATTCTCTTACCAAAAATCAAGAGGTAAGTACAGTTAGAAATGCACTGGACTTGGTGTAGTGTAACTAAAGCCACTGTTGCCTGGCATCTGCTGGCTTATAGTGGATCGTTTGCCATCCCTGAAATGTATAAACATATTTGGTCTCTGTGCCACTTCTGAATAATTACAAGCTTAAGAACCTTGTGTTTTCAGGTTCATATCCTGGATCTTAAGAGGCAACTCGAGACTGAGACAAACCGGCACGTTAACACAAAGGAGCTCCTGAAGAATGCCCAGAAAGAAACGGCGATGTTGAAACAGCAGCTTAACAACACGGAGGCTCAGCTGGCGTCTCAGTCATCCCAGAGGGCTCCAGGGAAAGGTATGGTGGTTTTCTACATTGAACTTCTCTTTATGTTAAACGTTGCTGTTTGTGGAATGGTAAAATTCATAATAATTTCAGATTAGGAGGACAGTACAGTAAATAATAAACCTCCTCGCTACTAGAATCACATTTTCAAACAAATTATATCCAGGAGGATTTGTTAAAGTAAAATTAATGTCCAAGCAGTCTTCAACAAAGGGGAAAAATATAGCACAACTTATTAAAGGATCCCTTTTATTTTTATTTGACAAAACTTAAGATCAAGGCTTTATTTTAAGCCACTATTTTGGTTAGGGCTTACAATTTTATTTATGGAAGCTTTGTGAGGGTGGTGGTTTGTTTGTTTGTTTATTTGTTCAGTTTGGGTTTTTTTTTTTCTCCATGTTATCCTAAAAAGACTTCCATTTTCAACAGAACAATGGTTAACTTCATTGTTTAATTAGCATCTTCTAATTGTACAGGTCAGCCTAGTACAAATGAAGATGTGGATGATCTTGTAAGTCGACTAAGACAAGCTGATGAACAAGTTAATGACCTGAGAGAAAGGCTCAAGACTACTTCTAGTAATGTGGAACAGTACAGGGCCATGGTTCTTAGTCTAGAGGAATCCCTTAATAAGGAAAAACAAGTAAGTAGTTACCATTCTTTATTAGAGCAAAACCAGAAACAAAATGAAATATTTTATTTATTTATACTACAGTACAGTCTGTAGGATTATGGGAGGAATTGCAAAAAACTAAAGGCATTGGAGTCTAATTTAGTAAGACAATAGTTTAGCCAATTTTATTGAAACCACTTTTAATCATGGAAATGATTGCAGCACATTTTTAAAATATCAAATTGTAAATTTGCCCCAAATCTGTATTCTGCCAGTGCCTCCCTTCAAAAGGGGAATTAACTTAAGATTCCTCATAATTGATTTTTAAAAATATTAACTGCCTTTGAGAGCTAATTCGTATCTATTCTGGCTTTAAATTGCTAATAAAATACTTTTTCACATCACAATACCTTCTTTAAAGGAAAACAAAATTGATCTTTTTCATGGCTTTCAATGAAGGTGACAGAGGAGGTTCGTGCAACAGTTGAAGCACGTCTGAAGGAGTCTTCAGAGTATCAAGCACAGCTAGAAAAGAAGCTGATGGAGTCAGAGAAAGAAAAGCAAGAACTGCAAGAGGAGAAGCGTAAAACTGTGGAGAATATGGAACAACAGGTATGTACTGAACACCCCGTCCCTTAAACTCCCTTGGAGAGAGTCACCAAGAATGCCTTTTGACATTATTCCCTAAACTTCAGTTTTGTTTTTACAGTGTACTAGTGTCCAAAACTAAATCTCTTAGAATGTACAAAAAGCTGAATAAATTTGAGAGGCTTCCAAAGCTGAGTAGTATATTAACCTTATCTTAGGATGATTGTGTATTTAAAGCTGTGGCTATCTTCTTGAACTTTGAGCACAGTTTGCAGAAAAACATGAGTAAAAAGCCTTTGAGAGGGGTTTCAGGAAACTTTTTGGAGCACATCTTAAAACCAGAGCAGCCTGTGCCCTTATTTGTCTGATTTGTATTTGGGCTTTATTGGGGCTGAAAGAAACAAGATGGCTCTACAACTACTGCAGGCCCAACTCTGAAAGAACAGTACTATATCATTACCAGGAAAGAGCTCTATATATGTTAATAAGTCAAAATCTTGAAAGCATTTCTCTTTAGATTAAAATTGCTATTTAAAAAAACAAAATAACCACCCTTTGGTTCTACATTATTCACACTGTCGACATTCAAAGTCTTGCTGTGTTCAATACTCTTTAAAATACTTTGCCATTTAGTCTTAGTTTGTTCTTGTTTTGTTGTTTTGTTGTTTCCCCCTCCACCATCACTGTAGCTATCAGAACTAAAGAAGAGTCTGTCAACCGTGCAATCAGAAGTTCAGGAAGCTCTTCAGAGAGCCAGCACAGCTCTAAGTAATGAACAGCAAGCCAGACGTGACTGCCAGGAACAAGTATGTTTGTAGCATTTCCCTATTTTAGCCAGAGGTAGTAAACTTCTGTTAGTTTTTCAGTTGAACTCAAAACTTTTTTTTTGAAGGTAACACTGGTAATCAGAGGGTTGTGGAGGCAAGAAAAGCACTGTGAGAACACTTCTCTGTTTTGTGAACAGATGCTTGTTTAGTGCTTCATTTTCCTACCTGATTGGATGTTGTGGTAATATCAACTAATCTGACTTTGAACATAAAGTTGTGCTGCCAGCACAGTTTGTGTCACATTTAAAGAAACAGAAGATGCAAAGTGTTCGTGTTTCTGTGGCCTCTTTCATTACGTGAAAAAAAAGTTGATTGAGGAATGTAATTAACTGGTTTTAATGAATTGCTCCCTCAATCTCCAGAAGGGGGAGCAAACTAGAAAACTGAACTCCCACAAGACAATGGGGAAAATATCTTTCTAACAAAAGCATAAGTGTCATCTTTTCAAACTGTGGGGCAATATGATATTTAGCAGCACCTGAGAAGATTGTCTTGTTAGCTGCTGTTTTTTAAAAGGAATCTACTTTTCTACCAGTGAGAATTCCAGCAACACTGATGGTATAAAGGATGTAGAAAAACAATCGTCTGTTGTTTAGTCCAACCTGAAGTTTAGTAGACAAGCACTTCCATTTTTTTCAGCTGCTACTCTGGCCATTGTCTGTCCTTAGCTTTTTAACCTCATGCAGTAAATATTTGCTCATTCACATGTAGAAGTAACCACTGGATGTTTTTAGACTCATAACTGCTTGTTATCCATGCAGACTCAACAGGAAGATGTTTGATTGTAGATTAACTATAGAATCACAGAATTGGTCTGGTTGGAAAAGACCTTTCAGATCATTGAGTCCAACTGTTAACCCAGCACTGCCAGGGCACCACTAAACCATGTCCCTCAGCACCACATCTGCTTGGCTTTTAAACCCCTCTAGGGACAGGGACTACATGGTGGTGATAGAGAGTGTGTCCTCCTGATAGCCACTCAAGGAAAATTATTTCAAATTATAATTTTTCTTTAAAATAATGATGTCTTTAAGTTCTAAGCTTATTAGGCTTATCAAGCATATCTTTTTTTTTTTTTTTTGTACTGGAGAATGGCAGATGTTTGGGCCAGTGGTTTTCTTTTTGATTTTGTGTAGAATTTGAGTACTGTACGTAGCAAACATCTAACATTAAGGGTAACGGGCTATTTTTAATACTTTTCTTCAGGCAAAGATGGCTTCTGAAGCTCAAAATAAATATGAACGGGAATTAATGCTTCATGCTGCTGATGTTGAAGCATTACAGGCTATTAAAGACCAAGTTGCCAAGAATACAGCGGTGAGGCAGCAGCTAGAGGAAGCTGCTCAGAAAGCCGAGTCTGAATTGGTAGAGTGCAAAGCCTCCTGGGAAGAGAGAGAGAGAATGATCAAGGTATGGGGGGTTTTGGGGTTTTTTTTCAGTTAGAAATTCAGCCACGGAATTCACAGCCACTGAACAATTTCATTGTAGGATGAAGCTTCAAAACTTGCATCCCGCTGCGAAGATCTGGAAAAACAAAATCGATTATTACACGAACAGCTGGAAAGTCTGAGTGATAAGGTGGTGACTTCTATGAAGGAAGCCATGCCAACTGCTGTCAATGTTTCTCTCAATGAGGAAGGCAAATCCCAGGAACAAATCTTAGAAATTCTTAGGTAAATTCAGCACTGAGCTCCTTTGCTTTGTACTTAGAAGTTAGCTGCCAAATGAAATAGTTCTGTGTTACTTTATATTTGAAGCATAATGTACCAAGTGTAAGCGTTTTTTTTGCTGGGTAGGATGTGCTTGTACTATGTCAGTAACTGATTGAAGAGATTTCTTTCTACTCCTAGGAAAAATCTGAGAGTCAAGAAGCTAAATCAGATTTTAGTAAATGTGAATGGTAAGAAAGTTTCATAGAGGTGATTTATTTTTTCTTCTCATTGTGTCTTTTAGGCATGTTATCTAGATTTTTGCAGAACTCCTATGATTTTCTTTTTGAACTGATTTCTATGCTCAGTAGACTTTCAGATATAAGCTGCTTCAATTTAAAGTGCCTTGTCTTGCATTTTCATTGACATGACGTGTGGTTCCTTTTCTTACTGCAGATTTATACGTCGAGAAAAGGAGATTGCAGAAACTAGATTTGAGGTGGCTCAGGTGGAGAGTTTGCGCTATCGTCAGAGAGTGGAGCACCTGGAAAGGGAACTCCAGGAGCTTCAGGACAGTCTCAATGCTGAGAGGGAGAAGGTGCAGGTATGATTGGATATTATTGATTATTATTTCCAGAAACAGAGGGGCCTGTTCTCTATGTTCTACTCTTTGTCTCTGCTGTCTATGCCCAAAAATGAACTTTTGGAAGAACAGGGAGCTTTTAAACTATGGTTTTACCAATGGGAGGATCTTGTTCCGAGTCCTGTGAAGCAGTGTGGCAATTTCAAAATCCCATAAATAGGAAAAATAAAGGTAATTTTTTCCCCATATTTTTTCCCATCTCCCATTTCTTAAGCAGTATTTACTTGTTTTGAATGTAACTGTGAGGTAATGAATGCCTTGATAGCTTTCCAAGACAGTGTCACGCCAGGTTCAAGGAAGTATATATGCAAGTTCAAATTAAACAAATGACTGAGTTAATTCTTTTTGAAAGGTAACAGCAAAAACCATTGCGCAGCATGAAGAATTAATGAAGAAAACAGAGACCATGAATGTGCTCATAGAAACCAACAAGATGTTAAGAGAAGAGAAGGAGAGGCTGGAACAAGAGCTACAACAGATTCAAGCAAAGGTTAGTACCGAGGGTCACGTAAAGTTTTCAGATATCCAAGATGGATATACTGTTGTTAATTACAGTAAATACATTATTTAGATAGAGATTATCACTCTATTATTACACACAAATGAAGAAACTTGACTTTTAGAATTTTAGAAGATGTTGGTCCACCTAAAACACTGGAAAGTGTAAAGTTCAGTTTCATTTAAATGAAGCTAAAGATCAGCGTGTATCTGTGGCTAGAGGTGTACCAGTACCAAGGGTATTATCAGCAGATAAATGGAGAATGGCCCTGGAATACCTATAAAGCTGACCACAGCTTTATGAAGACTTTAAAAGGGACATACTGTCTCTTCCCATTTTTACACACCAGTTATTTTAATGGGATCCAGTGCAGTGTTGGTTGGCTTCTACTTAATGATCTCTTTCCCTCACCAGAGTACGGAGAGTGACAAGCTGAGATTGTGAAGTTGTACCTATGTTTTGGGGTTTGGGTTTTTTGGGGTTTTTTTAGGTTTTTTTTAATCTCTGTAGCATCATCCTCTGCTCTTGCTTCTCATCCTTCTCCCTGCCCCCATCTGGTCACTGAAAGGCAGAGTGCTGAAAAAGAACCTGTATCAGGACTTCTTGAGGGAGTAGATTTTGCTCTCTCTGTCTCTCTTGCTATCACTCTTCAAGGCCTTGTAAGATCCAAACAGTTTAATCCCCAGTTGTGTTTCTTTCAGGTACGCAAACTGGAGGCTGACATTCTACCTCTACAAGAGTCTAATGCTGAGCTGAGTGAGAAAAGTGGAATGTTGCAGGCAGAGAAAAAGCTGTTGGAAGAAGATGTTAAACGCTGGAAAGCCCGCACTCAGGTGAGGAATGTGTGTTTTCAAAGATGATGTTGCAAAAAAACCCCAAAACAACCAAAACAAACCACCATACAACTCAAAACCAATTCTTAATTTTCTTAAAAACAGCAACAAGCTAAGAAATGTATATGAATTATGCAGTGTTGTTTATACAGCTTCAAAATAGTCTGTTCTAAATCACAGGCTTTCCAGATCAAAAGGCAAAAGCAGCAGCTCTACATCAAAGAGCTTTTCTGGCTATAACTATATAATCATTTTATGACAATGCAAACTTTTCTCAACCTTTCAGCATTTATTGAGTCAACAGAAGGACACTAATCTTGAAGAGTACCGGAAGCTGCTTTCAGAGAAGGAGGCAAACACCAAGCGTATCCAACAGATGAGTGAAGAAACAGGCAGGCTTAAAGCAGAAATAGCCAGGTGTGGTATAAGGCAATTAGTAAAACATTTTGTGCAGGGCCAAATATGTTAAATAAAGCTGTATCTGGAAGTGTAACTTTTTAGCTGTATCTATGTTACTTCAAAACCTTTAGTATTCTCACTGTAGCTTGATAATATGCAGGTAAAATGAAGTGAGAATTGTTTTGGAAGCTGTCTTTTAGCTGAAATTATTCTAAACTACTGTATTGTAGAATAATTTTTATTCTAGAAATAATCATTTGTATTGTGAAATCCTAGAAAACATCACAAGCATTATCTGTAGTAAATTCTATTACATGAATGAGCAATATTAAAGGTATTGATTATTTCAAACCTCTCATTTGCATCTTCCTTTCATCTCTTATTGTTTAGAACTAATGCATCCTTGACTACAAGCCAGAATCTTGTTCAGAGCCTGAAGGAGGAAGTAACTAAAATAAGAACGGAAAAGGACAATTTGCAGAAAGAACTAGATGCTAAAGTGGCTGACATACAAGAAAAAGTGAAAACTATAACACAGGTCAAGAAAATTGGGCGCAGGTACAAGACTCAATATGAGGAGCTGAAAGCACAGCACGATAAGGTAGATGGAATTCCTTCACAAAGAGAAAGTGTATTAAAAAATGGATGTTTTCGTCCAGATTCCTCTTTGATCTAGCAAATGATCTTCATGTTCTCTTAGTATAGCACTGTCTGAACACTTACCTGTGAAAAGCAGATAATGACATAGTTTGTTCTGCTGTTAGCTCCAACTGCCTCAAAGCATGAGCTGCATATCACTTACTATTTTGCAGTGGTCTTAGCTGAAGTTCAGCGTTGATTAGAATTCCTGGGGTTCGTCCAGAAGTTTTTAAATGATGGGTTTGCATTGAAAAGCAACTTGTTGAAAGTAATGACGCTGCAGTCGGATAGTGCCCTTTAGCCTGCTGCTGCTTGACATGTTTCAGATGGTTGCCGAAGCGTCAACTCAGTCTTTGGTAGAACAACAAGAAGAACAAGTTTCTGTCCAGGAAGTACAAGAGCTGAAAGACACTCTCAGTCAAGCTGAAGTGAAGACTAAGACTTTGGAGACCCAGGTTGAAAGCTTACAGAAGGTAAGAACAGAGTGAATGAGGTAAGAACAGTAAAAAATGACTGCATTCAGAGGGGACTGGACTCCCCTGTTGTTGATTAGAAGCCTTTTAATTTTAATACAGGAGCCAGTCAATACTAGGTCCTTGGAGCTTGTTAGGCTGTGTATGTGCTGAAGGAGCTGGTTGTGGCTGAGACTTGCAATCTCTCTTTCTCTCTCTAGACTATAGCAGAAAAGGAAACAGAAGTTAGAAATCTCCAGGAGCAGATAACTCAGCTACAAGCAGAACTTGCTCGTTTTCATCAAGATCTGCAAGAGAAGACTACGCAGGAGGAACAGCTCAGGCAACAGATCACTGAGAAGGAAGAGAAAACTAGGAAGACCTTGCTTGCGGCCAAGCAGAAGATCGCACAGTTAGCTGGTATGAATTTATTAATTCTTTTTCTGTCCTTAAGGTGTCATCTTCTGTTTGGTTTTTCAGTTATTCCTATGGAAATAACACCCAGACAGGATGCTTGGGAAATCATGGCCTACTTCATGTTTTACTTTAAAGGGTTTTTTCTAGATTAGATGGTACAGGAATTGTTCTAAAACTTAAAATATAATTCCTTCGGGAGATGATAAAAGTACGTAACTGTACACAGGAGGTAAAAATGTTTTGCTTAGTTTTGGTCAGCCAACATGATAACCCCCTTTTTTTTTTTATTTTCTTTTTTTATCCTTCTGTTTGTTAGAGCAGATTGACCTTGCTTAACAACACAGGTAAAATCCCCTGTCTTGCCTTCCATGAGCATACAGGAGGAAAACATACCTCCTCATTTTTTAACTGGTGTTGAGAAGAGTGATGGTGTAAGAGCTTGCTGAAAACATCTCATTCTTTCGTGACTACTTCTGTACTTAGTGTTTTATTTATATATTCGTTATGTATTTTTAATTTATTCTTATTTAATTGAAATTAAATAGAAAAATGGCATGTGAAAGGTGATAACATTGCCTCGAAGAGCCCTTCTGATTTTTAAGATTTCAGAATACTTCAGTAACCTATTAAAACAGCCATGTGGAAACTTAGCAGGCAGCTTTTTACAGTGGCAAAACTGGATTCTTTCCTATTCAATTAGGTACAAAAGAACAGCTAACAAAAGAAAATGAAGAGTGGAAGCAAAAGAGCAGCTCATTAGAAGAGCAGAAGACTGAATTGGAGGTGCGGATGAGTGCACTCAAATCGCAGTATGAAGGGCGAATCTGCCGCCTGGAGAGAGAACTTAGAGAGCAGCAAGAGCGACACCACGAGCAGCGAGATGAGCCGCCGGAGTCCACGAACAAGGTACAAATAAAATCCTTCTCTCTGTTTGTGTGTGAGGAGACAAACAGCTTGCCTCACGACTGCTTTCATCACTTGTTTTCACGACTGAACGAGAGCTGCCAGTGCGAGCGCCGCTGTCCCAACTTGGTTTACTCAGGGCTGCTTTACGTGAAGGTGTTTTCTCCAAACATCATAAATAGCAGATGGAAATTCTTGTCACTCCTGTACTTAAAATAGCAAAGAAAAAAAATTTAAAAATAGCAGTGAGACCAACAAACTGTGCACTATTCAAGCTCCACTGTCCCCTGCTTTTGGAAATACAGAAGTAAGGATTCAGAACTTAATTTAAACTTATTTCCTGCTGTAGTCCGAATTCCTTGGGCTAACAAGCATACAGTTACATCATTCACTGTGAATCAGCCCATGAGCTGTTTGCACTCTGCTCTCTGTTTCTCCATTATTTTTATCCATGCGTTCAGTTTAATGGCTTCTAGCTGCTGTTGTCTCAACAGCTTCAGAAAATATTTGAGCTATTCCTGAATTGATTTGCCTACTTGGTGTGACTGGCATGGTTTGGAGTGTTTGCAATAATCGTGGAGTCTTGACTAGGTTTACTAGTAAGTCTGCTAGAGAAATGATTGTCAGTAAAGAGATCTGTCTGCTGAAGTATTTTAACCACATTGCTCTCTCTGTTTTCTACGTACATGACGTGATACTTCTGTTTCTTACTTAATAGGTCCCAGAACAGCAGAGACAAATCTCGCTCAAGTCTACTCCAGCTTCAGGTGAAAGAGGAATGTGAGTTGAAAGGTTTGGGGGTTTTGCAATTCTGCAATGTGGTTGGTCTTTCTGGGGTTTGTCTTTTCTTTGGTTTTGTTTTTTTCATATTTTTTCTTAAGCAACTTTGAAGATACTGATTGACATAATATGTTCCTGTTGTTTTCTCAGCCACATTTAATCAATAAAGCTTTTAAGCTGTTACATTGTCATATTAACCACCAGGAATGTGGGATCTGGGAAACACAAAAGATTTTCAAAAATGTTTTCAGACTTCAAGATTCTTGAAGATGCACGGTTTTGATTGTTATCTTGAACCTTTTTTATTTGGGGGGAGGGTCTTTCTTGTGCAAAAATCTGAAACATGAGAAACGGACGAAATAAATGGTAACTAACAGATAAAATAGTCAAAGGACAAAGCTCCAAAATGGGAAATATTACTGTATGACTAAGTTCAGGTAATAAACTCCCTTTTTGGTTTTTTGACAGCATCATTCTGAAAAATTCAAAAATGCCTCCTCAAATTGTGTTGCTCCTTGTCTCAACAAAGAGATGATGTTGCCTTGTGTTGAGTAAATCCATTAGTTTTAATGTACAATGTATTACTCACTGTAAAAAAACACCCAGCACAGCTAATAGTACGAGCTACCCACTGCTCCTTTTGGTCTGCTCATGGATTTCTTGCTGATTACCTCCAAGAAACCTGTCAAACCTCTGAGCTGGACAAAATATTGCGAACAGCATCGTGGGTCTGTCTTTTTTGTTTTTAAACAAATTTGGGAAGGCAATTCCTTATGCCCTTGTCAGGTTTTTAACTTACAAACATTTAAAAATTAGTATTTCTGGCTATGATAATGTATTTGGTATTTTTAAAATCTTTCAAATGTAGTAAAATCTTTTAAATCTTTTAGATTTTTTTTTTTTTTTGGGTATGTCTGAAATCTGCTTTCTGCACTACCATGCTGAAACCAATATCCTGTTTTTTCAGTGCTAGCACTTCAGATCCACCGACAGCAAATATCAAACCAACCCCGGTTGTGTCAACTCCAAGTAAAGTGACTGCTGCTGCAATAGCTGGGAATAAGTCCACCCCAAGAGCCAGTATCCGTCCAATGGTTACTCCTGCTACAGTCACTAATCCTACCACTACTCCAACAGCCACAGTTATGCCCACAACACAGGTGGAGACTCAGGAAGGTGAGTGTTTTAGTATAAGGATCTACAGTAATCAGAAATCACACAGAGGCCCAGCATGGTGGGGGTTGAAAGGGACCTTTGGAGATCATCTGGTCCACCCCCCTGCTCCAACAGGGTCACCCAGAGCAGGGGGCCCAGGATTGCGTTGTCCAGGTGGGTTTGGAATCTCTCCAGAGGAGACTCCACAACCACTCTGGGCAGCCTGGGACAGGCTCTGACACCCTCACAGCAAAGAATTTTTTCATGCTACCTTTGCCTTGAAATCTCAGTAGTTACCAGTTTGAAAGTACCTCAGATAGTTTTATTGTCCCTGTATCTCTTACAGTATTGCACTTTTATGACCACTTCTGTTGCAACAAAGCTTGTAATTCCCCAGCTGAAGATGGGTATAAAGAACTAAATATGCAAAACATGGAATCTGCTTATTTAGGGCATTCTGAAATGATGAGCTTGAACTGTAATAGACAATATGAGGACAGCTGAACGTGCTTCTGTTTGCCTTTCAGCTATGCAGTCCGAAGGACCCGTGGAGCATGTTCCAGTCTTTGGGAGCACGAGTGGGTCTGTGCGTTCCACGAGTCCCAACGTTCAGACATCACTCTCTCAGCCCATCTTGACTGTTCAGCAGCAGACACAAGCAACTGCTTTTGTGCAGCCCACTCAGCAGAGTCATCCTCAGATCGAGCCTGCTACTCAGGAGCCTTCTCCTGCCATTGTTGAGGTTGTCCAGAGCTCTCAAATAGAGCGGCCCTCCACTTCTACAGCTGTGTTTGGCACAGGTTGGTTTTATTTTATAGGCCTACTCTTTGAATAGACCCTTTTAAGTAGCTCCATTCGGGCGCTAATCAAACCAGGCCTAACTTTAGCAAAAGAATTTGCTCTTTTGGTGGGAATATAAAATACAGAGAACTGTAAAGCTGCTTGGTGTGATACACTTGCACATCTGATTGCCCTACGTAGTGTAGATCTTGGTGGAGAACATTAATTCCTCAAAACGTGCTTCTGTAAACTGTTTTTTTTTGTTTTCCAGCTGATATCTCTTGTAAATGTTTAGGGGTTACTTGTCAGAAGCAAAGATGGTGGAAAAAATGTTTTAGCTACACCTTGAAGCTTACATTTGGAATCAGCTAGATTGTGAATATAGGTCCAGGAACATAAGACTTGTAACAAAAGAGCAAATGTTTTCCTGTCCTAGGGAACAGCCCAAGTGACTCAATTTGTTATCATTCAATGCAAAAAGAGAGGATCTTCCAGAGTAAAATGCCAAACTTTCTGATGTTTCTTCTTTGTACATTTGTTGTTCTGAAAATAACAGAGGCTCTTTTCAGTTTCAGCTACTCCAAGTTCTTCGCTGTCTAAACGTCCCCGAGAGGAAGAAGAGGATAACACTGTGGAAAACTCGGACCAAATTTCAGAAGAAACAGTGGATGTGCCTCTTCCAAAGAAACTGAGAAGCATACAGAGAGTTGGACCTGAGGTTTGTAAGGACCTGAGCTGCTACTACTTAATCTGTCCCTTTGGAAGATTTTAATGGGAAGAGGGAGTGTATTACTTCAGAGCAAGTCAGTCGTGAGTTTTCTATCTGATGCTGAGGAAGCAGTTACATTTGGGGATTGTAAAAGGCAGAGGATATACGAGTTGTAAGGAATGATGCAATCCTCAGTGAACTGTAGGATGGAAGAGAGAAGGTCATATCCTAGCACTGAGGAGGCAGAAGTTACAATATTTTTCACTATGGTCTGGAAGGTCATTCTCTACAGTGGTTTTGGAATAAAACACAGTGTACTTGAGGAGATGCCAGGGACTCCCGAGGGAGAGCTTACAGGAGATGAATGTGAAATACTGATGTGAGGGAATTGGGATGTCCTGCAGAAAAGGGATGAACTTGAGACATAACCTCAGAGCAGGTAACTCTCAAAAAATGTTAAGGAAGTCAGAGATGTTTTATTAACTCTGTATGAGAGGGATGTTGCGTAACAGAAAAAGGAAAGACTGTGTAAGAACTTTGTCACTTAATTATCCGAATGGGAATGGGAAACTCTGAGGGTTCTCTTTTGGTCTTGAAAAGATTTAGAGACACTGAGGTCCAGTGGACTGGAACAGGGAAACTGTATTTCTTCGGAGCAGAGACATCAGGGGTGCTAGATAAAAGCAGAGCTAAGGAATAATAGTAAAGGGGGAACAAAATGTTGACCATGATCTTTGTTGGAAACTTAATTCTTTTTTTTTTCCCAAGTTTAAAAAAGTAATTCTGAAGAAATCTTAAAGAACAAAACTTTACAGTTTAATGATGTGTTTTAAACAAAAAAACTCCGTATATTCTTTCAGGAGGAAGTGACAGCAGAAGAGAGCACTGATGGTGAGGTAGAAGCTCAAGCTTACAATCAAGACTCACAAGACTCAATTGGAGAAGTAAGCTTATTTGAAAAGAAAAAAAAAAGTCTTTGTTTCAGCAGAAATAACTATCCTTGTTTCTTATTTCAAACTCAGTATTTTCAGAAATGAAATTTCAAATCAGAACTTGCAGATTTACAGTGGAAACCACTTACAACCATTTAAAGTTTAGTGTTCAAGGATAGACACTCAAATTTATTGCACTTTACACATACCTATATATATATTTTGATTTGATGTGTTGGTTTGGAAATCCTGGTGTCCTTAACCCCAGTTTTACCTAGTGAAACTGAGTCGTAGAGGTTAAATGAGTCACAGTCTTTGCAACCTTTAAGTAGAGGAAAATAACAGAACCTGGTTATCTACCTAAACCAAAAGTCCAGAATGCTACAAAATGGATGTGGCAGAGTCCTGATTTTTCTAGGTTATTGGTGTTTTTGTTGTTTGTTTTTTGGGTTTTTTTAAAAAAGAGGTTATGGAGGACTCTCTTTGATGCATTTTTGTGGTGGTTTTTTTTTCCTGAGCACTTCCAGTCGTACTTGTGAGATTCTGTTCAGATCTTTTGTATATACCTACATGCTGAATGGAGGAAGAACTATTTTCTGGTGAGGTGGTGGTGGAGTGCTCAGTGTCCCTCTAAGTAAGCAGGTGATGGTTGTGACCAGATGGGAAGTAAGGGCAGAGTGTTAACCCAGGAAATTTTCCTGTATCTTCTACAGGGTGTCACCCAGGGAGAGTACACTCCCATGGAAGACAGCGAGGAGACTTCTCAGTCTATCCCAATAGACCTTGGACCAATTCAGTCAGATCAACAAAATACTTCTTCATCTCAAGATGGCCAGTCCAAGAGAGATGATGTCATTGTAATTGATAGTGATGATGAAGATGACGATGATGAAGAAAATGAAGGCGAGCAGGAAGTATGTATATCATGAAATTACCTTATTTATGAACTACTTAATTTATGATTTTATCTTTGATCAGCTGTAAAGTTCACTATGCAGAACTAATTTAATCTTTTCTTTCTTTTTTACGGTATAATAATTTGTAGGCTGAACTTCTAGTGTCTTAAAAGTACTTGCTAATTCTGCTTGATTTTAATTTTGTTTTTTCTTCAGTCATAAAATTCTAGAGTACCTGTAGCCTGTCTCTGACTATTCAACGTAGGACTTTGTCAGGATATGAGGGTGGTATCTGTGAGGAGAGGCTGAGGGCTGCCCTGTGCTAGACACAGCCTGTTCCAGCTGGCTCCCCAGTGGCCCCACTGCAGGACACGGCTTGAACCCATCAACTGATGGAAACATATATTAGAAAGGACAAAAGGCTGCATGGCAGGGGGGGAAAAAACATGAGAAAAAATCCTGTGAACACCAAGGCTGGAGAAGAATGGAAGAGACCACAATGGGGGGAGTATTTCCCTGCAGGCTGTGATGGGGATCATGGTGCTGCAGGTGGGTACTCCCTGAAGGAAATGTCAGCCCATGCAGGACTAGGAGCTACAGCTAGGAGCTGTGGCCTGTGGAGAGGACCCCCACTGAAGCAGGGGGAACGCTTGAGAAGGAAGAACTAGCAGAAAGAAACTATTACAGACTGACCACATCTTCCCAGTCTTTGTCCCCTTTGTCCTGCTTGGGGTCAAGGAGGAGGAAGAGGAGTTGAGAATGAGGGAATGAAGTTGAGGTTGGGAAGAAGAGGGTGGGGGGAAGGTGTTCTAGTTCTTTGTTTCTCACCATCCAACTCTATTTTTAATTAACAACAAATGAAATTAATTCTCCCCAGATTGAGTCTGGTTTGCCCATAATGGTAATTGGTAATTGATCTGTCTGACTTTGTCTTGACCCTCAAGCTTTTCCTTCCTATTTTTCTACCCTTGCCCTGCTGGAGAGAGTGAGGGAGTGGGTGGGTGGGTGCCTGGCAGCCAGCCAAGGCCAACCTACCACAGCAATCAAAACACACATACAGCCACTCTGTGAGTAAATAAATGCTGAACATCAGCAGAAAGAGACCCGCAGACAGATGGGTCTTTGTACCACAGAGCAAAGGGAACCACTTCAGCGGGTGAAATCATTCTACTGCTCTTGCCGGGCTTTCTTAAGGGGTTCTTATGGTCTGCTCTTAGGACTATGAGGATGAAGAAGAGGAAGATGAGGACGATGATGAAGACACAGGGATGGGAGATGAAGGTGATGACAGCAATGAAGGGACTGGTAGTGCTGATGGTAATGACGGATATGAAGCAGATGATGCTGAGGTGAGATTTGTGCCTTGTTTTATAGCCTGTTAAATCTCTTGGAATAAATTGGTGTTGGAGCTGGTGGCTCCCTTGTTCACATAGGCAAAGCTTCTGAGGTTTCATACAGTTGTAGACATTTAAATGATTTTGTAGATGTGGACAGAAATATTTTGAGATTTCCATATGTTTGACTTGGTTTGCTTTCTGAATACTTTTGTACTGCTTTGATACTCTCTTTACAGCCTGTAAGTTGTTCCATGCCAAGTCATATTATGTTTATGTGGGGTTGTTTAGGGTGCTGATGGTACAGATCCTGGAACAGAGACGGAGGAAAGCATGGGAGGAGGTGAAAGCAACCAGAGGGCAGCAGATTCTCAAAACAGCGGTATGGTTGTTTCATCTCTCTTCAAAATCTGTGTCTGTAAGTGCAGGGGAAATGTAGAAGCTCTTTTGTACACGTTAAAATATGCACTTACAAGTGAGAGTATAAGGTGACACACTGAAGATCTCTTTAACCTGAAATGTAGATTCTTTTGAAAGGTTTTTCTTCTGGAATTTTGCAACATTCTTCTGAACCCCACAGGCTCTGGTTGCTATGGAAACTGCTGTTGATGGCTCAGTAAATTAATGTCCTCTATCAGCACTTGACTCGTCAGTAGTTTGTTTTGCTGCTGGTGTTGACGTAGCTGGGACAGGTCCTCTCTGAAATGATATTAAGTAATATTAGTGAGCTGTCCCCATTCATAGAGTAAAAATGACTGTGTTAATGTGGTAGCAGAATTTGAAGGCTTGCCTTCATGTTTTCAGCTGGGTTTGGAAAGCGTGGCTTTACTCCTCTGTATGCTTTAGGAGAAGGGAGTACAAGTGCTGCAGAGTCCACCTTTCCTCATGAAAGCTCAAGAGAACAGCAGCCGTCATCTGCCTCGGAGAGACAGGCCCCTCGGCCCCCGCAGTCACCACGCAGGCCGCCGCATCCGCTGCCCCCGCGACTCACTATTCATGCTCCTCCCCAAGAGCTGGGTCCCCCAGTACAGGTACAAACTATCTCTAGCAGTTCAGAAGACTTAAAAAAAATCACTGAATGATTTCTTCTAAATAAAACCTCAGTACTCTGCTTGTTGTAAAAACAGATAACTTCTGTTTAGCATCCTAAAAATGGTAGCTAAGCGAGCTGTCTTAAGGTTACAACTGGACAGGGATCAGTAAAAGCATTAAGGCACTCATGATGGATTTGTATCTTGGAGCTATTATACCAGTGTTATTTCAGTCAGTGTCTGATGACATTTCCACTACAAAAGCTGTTCTTGAAGAGATTGGAACTCAGGTTGGCAGGGAATTTATTAGTCTGCCCCAGTGCAGATTGAGCAAAGGAACGTTACCGTTCATTTTCAGAAGTTAAACCTTTCACAGTCAGTGCCTGACTTATGATTATGCTTTGACCTATAGATCTTGTAAGTGAAAACATCACACCCTAAACTCTGAAAAATTTGACTGAAATTATCCTTTACCATTAACTTGTTCTGAGCCTTGGAGCCACAGTTTTTCTGTGTTCAAGTTTTCTGTCCTCAGAACAAAGTTGAGTAAAACAGTGATGTCACTCACCCAGAATTTAAACCTAGATGATTCTTTCTCATGGTTAGACCAGGCACCAGCTATGAGATGTGGAGTAGCTGCAGGAAGTAGTTCCAGGAAAGCACTCACGCTACTTCATTTTTTCTTTACTATCAAGAGAATCCAGATGACTCGAAGACAGTCGGTGGGACGTGGGCTTCAGTTAACTCCTGGTATAGGTGGGATGGTAAGTGCACAAAAGTCTACTCTTAAAAACCTGCACTGAGGGAACATTCATAACTCTTGGGTTTTATGTTGTAATCTAAGGAGGTCTAGCTACTGACTTCAGATGTGCTATGGTTTTCTTTAGCCTTGCAGGTAATATCTTAGTCCTGTTAATATCTGTATTAATGGAAGGCAAATACTAGAAGAGTCCCAGGAAGCTAAAGTTCTTCAAAAGAGATTGAGTTGGTTTTGTCCGAGGCAGTTTCAATTAACTGGGTTTAGAATCGGTCTTTTTAAAGTGAATATATTACTGGGAAAAAAATTCTGCCTCATTCTAAGGGGTAATTCATTCTTGTTTTCTGTCTCCTTCAGCTAATTTTGAACTCTTTATCCAGCTTTCACTGTGTTTGACAGAACAAATGCAAGTTCAGTGAAGGAAGGGAGAAAGACTGACTGACTTAAAGTATCTTTCTGAGCTCCAAGGCATCAGCTCATTTTTTGATCCTGCACATCTTGCATGTACCTGATACTCAATTTTTGCTTGGAACTGGCCTCAGTACCTACTGATTTTTTCCTGGATAATGACTGTGCTTATGGAGCTTAGGAGTGTTCTGGAAAGAAAGGTTTGAAAGATATGTGGGCAAGATGAGGAGATGAAGAGAAGGATCAGGGAAGAGGGAGCTGAGGTTTCAGGCTTTGTAGGCAATGCAGGAACAAAGGACACAAGTCTATAGGGAACAGATGATTCAATATCTGATGGAAAATCCCATATGTAAGTACATGGCAGCAATCCAGGTTGAGACTGGTGATTCCTGCCTGTTTATGAATGTGTCACCCTAAGATTCCTTCGTGGTCAGTGGGGAGATGTGGCACTTTGACGGTGCAGTGATTTCCTTGAGGAGATGCAAAGGACTTTTAGGCAAGATGGGTGCCCTGCAAGCATATGTTTTTTAGTTTGGTTTGGTTTGGGTGTTTTTATCACCTGTAAGGGTGATCTGCATAATGGTCTCAGATTTAGATGTCTGAAATTGGACAAGAATTCTTCTGGAGCTAAATCTGTCTTTGTTTTGCTGGACAACGTGGAAGAAGCAACCAACCTTTAACTTGGCTTGGCAGAAACTGGAAATACAATGTAAGTTCTCATGACAGCCTCTTTTTTTCCAGCAGCAACACTTCTTTGATGATGAGGACAGAACAGTTCCAAGCACACCAACACTTGTAGTTCCACATCGTACAGATGGGTTTGCAGAAGCCATTCAGTAAGTACATGTAAAAAGAAAGAAAAAAACCAAAGACATCTCTTTCTATTTATCAGTGGAATGAAAATTGACTCAAGTGAAATGAGCTTGTGATTGGAGTAATGTGCTAGAACATGCTACCATTGTACCATTTATGACTGCATCTAAAATAAGCAATCATCATTTGAACTGCATATCATGAAATATAGCCACAAATTAGGAGGCAGATCATCTCCAGTGCACTGTCATTTACTGGTTTAAGAGATTAAAAAAACCCAAACAAGTTTCTTCTTTTTCATTTCTTTCCTCACTCTTTCCCCTCCAGTGTTACCAATATAAGTGGGAAAAGTTATCCCTGTTTTGGGGTTTGGGACAGTTCTGGACACGTTTAGCAATCCACTTTAAACTGTGAGAATTCACAAGATGAATAAATAAAGAATATTTTCTTCATGACTGTTCTACTGATTTTGGATGCAGTCCAAATAAGTTTGAGAAACTAATTGCTATTTAATTAGCAGTAGTTTAACTGATTTTTATGGTCAGCAGTAATTCATTTTGTCTCATGCAGAATTCATTTTCTTTGTTTTGGTCAGAAAGTTGTCTTTTTTTTTTTTTTTTTTTTTTTTTTTTTTTTTCTTTCTTTTTTTAATTATTTGAAAAATTGAATAATTTCTCAATTTTTTCTTTTGCTAGTTCCCCACAGGTTGCTGGAGTTCCTAGATTCAGATTTGGACCCCCTGAAGATATGCCACAAACGAGCTCCAGTCACTCTGATCTCGGTCAGCTGGCATCACAAGGAGGTGAACCATTTTTTATACTTCTGTTTCCACTGGAAAACAAATACCACAGTCAATAAAATGCAGTTCTATTTCCTGTACTTGTTGAAGTGCAGAAACCTGTGACTCTTAAATTACTGTCAGCAGAGAGAGACTTAACACTAAACAGGTGTTTCCTTCAAGCCACTGCATTTCTCCTTGTGATACAGTTGAAAAGGTAGAATGTTCTGGTGGGTAGGAACAGCAGGTTTGGGAACTAGAGAAGCTGAGATTTTATGTACGGCGTACAGCACAAGAAACTTCATTTCAGGAGAGATGAAATATTGAAGGAATGGCTTTTAACTTAAATTTTGCTGTTGACTGGAGTTCTCCTGTAGTAAAATAATAGGATAAAACAGTGAATGCAAAGGAATCCTTGGGCTATATCTTTACCTACTGAGACATAGCCAGGCAGATGGTCTGCGTTGGTTTTGCTGTTGTCCTCAAGCAGTCCCTGTCAGCGTGGAGCAGTTTGCTGTTCTTGGAAGAAAGCTCACGGCAAGATAAGGGCATAAGGACAGAAGTAAAACAAATAGAAGTATTTTCATCAAGGTTTTACCTATCAATAAATTATAATTAGCTCTGGCAGTAAGTCAAAACAGCTTAAAAAAAACCCAAAACTCCATGTTTAAGTACAAATTGCTGGATATCATCAAGCATACAGAGGGAAGACAGTTAATCTCTTCTTTAGCTGGCTATTTTCCTTGTCACTAATGCCTTGTGTTGCAGGTTTAGGAATGTATGAAACCCCCCTGTTCCTTGCCCATGAGGAAGAATCAGGTGGCCGTAGCGTTCCCACCACACCCTTACAAGTAGCAGCTCCGGGTAAGTGGCAAGAAATTTGCAGCCTGAAGTAAAAGCTTCAAACCTTGACTTCCCAGATGGGAAAAAAAAAAAAGATATTATTGTTGCTACAGCACTTATTACTATGTCAGGAGTGTTCAGTTGCCCTTTCCTTAAGATCTCTGTGGATTTTTTCTGTAGGAAATTCAGACAAACTCGATGTTCATTAAGGCTCTTTCCCTACAGTGACAGTTTTCACTGAAAGTGCATCGGCAGACGCTTCGGAGCACGCGTCTCAGTCTGTTCCAATGGTGACAACATCTACTGGCAATCTCTCCACCACGACAGAGGCCGGAGCGGGGGACGATGGCGATGAAGTGTTTGCAGAGGCAGAATCTGAAGGGTAAGCTCGTTTGCTTCGCTAAGACTCAATGTCATGGTTCTCTTACTGACTTGTTTTCATCCAAGGGTGCCTGTGATTCGTTCTCAGTTGAACCTGTTCTGGTAGGAAGGACAGCTCCAAAGGGATTTAGTAATTTTGTGTAGTACAACATGACCTTTTTGGCCTGAAACCTGAGGTTTTCTGCTGATTTGCTTCTTCTGATTTAGCATGGCTAATATAAAAGTCACCCCACAACCAGATTTCTTTATTTTTTTCAGAATGCAGAGGGCTCTGCAGTAATCAAATACAGATGGTAAAGGCCTCAGTTTGAAGGACCACGGTTTGTAGCACAAAAGCTGAAGCATTCCTGTTGATGACTAGAGAGAATCGCTCCTCCACACAAAGCAGGCACATAAACCAAACTCAGTCAGTTAAGGTGGTGCCAGTACAAAAGCTGTAGCACTTCTTAAGAACTTGACAGACAAATATTTTTGTCTTCCACTTCACAAGTGCGATTTTTTTAATAGTTAAAATAATTGCTGTGTTTTGTATTATGATCAAGGACATTAGAAATCTAGGAGGGGATAGGTTATCATTTAATACTGTGTTTTACTTCTGGTTTTTATTGGTCATATAATAAGAATAGATGTGTAGTTCACAGTTTACCTGAATTTTTATCTACTGATCGCAGGAGGTTTGGCCATAAGAAAATTAAATCACAGAATGGTTTTGGTTGGAAGAGAACTTTAAGATCATAGAGTCCAACCGTTAACCCAGCACTGACAGGTCATCACTAAACCATGGCCCTCAGCACCACATCTCCACAGCTCTGAAACCCCTCCAGGGATAGGAACTCCACCACTGCCCTGGGTCAAGCCTCTTCCAGGCCTGACAATCCTTGCAGGGATGAAATTTTTCCTCATGTCCAACCTAAACCTCCCCTGGCAACTTGAGGCCATTTCCTCTTGTCCTGTGGCTTGTTCCTTGGGAGAAGAGACCAACCCCACCGGGCTTCAGTCTCCTTTCATGGAGTTCTTGAGAGCAAGGTCTCCCCTGAGCCTCCTTTTCTCCAGGCTCAACAAGCCCAGGTCCCTCAGCTGCTCCTCACCACACTTGTGCTCCAGCCCCTTCCCCAGCTCCGTTTCCCTTCTCTGGCCACGTTCCAGCCCCTCAGTGTCCTTCTGGGAGTGAGGAGCCCAAAACTGAACCCAGGATTCAAGGTGCAGCCTCCCCAGTGCCAAGTCCAGGAGGATTATCCCTGCCCTAGTCCGATGGGAAACACTATTTCTGACACAAATGTCACTGCTGCAATTTAAACATGCTGCAGTTTTCTTGATGCAGCACCAGCTTGGACTGCAGTAGTGTGCCTGCAGGTAGATGGAGCACAGGATGAGTGTTCTAGTGCTAAGGTCGTGTATTTGTTCCTTACAAACCCATCTAATCTTCAGTAAATTGGAAGGATATCCAGAGAGGAACTGACTCACAGAAGAATCTGTGGTTCGGAACTGGCCTTTAGCTTGATAGGAGAGCAAATCAATCTGCTGCTGGTGGAGAACGGGGATTTCCCATAGTTCATGAGTTTTAGTGTCATCTTCCAGCAGTTTTTATATACCACTGAAGATAAATACAGCGTGTACCAAAAGGTGATCTGCATTTAAGCTAAACTGAATTTTTTTCCAGCCCTATGATGCTTTTTGTGTGTTTTTGTCTTCTGAAGACAGAGTCCAAATAGCTTCAGTATTGCACCAATGGGTGATCTTTAGGCATAACCAGCCAGCGTGGACCCTTCACTTCTTTCTTCCCCCATCTGAATCTTTCTACTCTGAGATGATGTTTTTTTCCCCTGAGCTTTTTGAAAGTTTGTGAATACACTTAAATTTTTTTCCTCCCTCTCTTCCAGAATTACTTCAGAAGCGGGCCTAGAAATTGATAGCCAGCAAGAAGAAGAATCTGTTCAAGCCTCTGATGAGTCAGATCTTCCTTCGACTAGTCAAGATCCTCCTTCTAGTTCATCTGCAGGTACGGGTTGATTGCTGGAAGCCGTTGTTTCATACCATTTAAATAGATTTTGGAACGTTTTGGGACAGCATCATGCACTTCTGCTGGCCAAGAAGCAGAATGTAAGTGAGAACTCTAAGAGCATGGTGACATTTTGATGCCTATGGTCTTAATGGCAAACAATTTTTGTTTGGAGTGCAGTAAGTAGAGTAGGCTGCAGTAAGAATAGTGCTTCAAAGGAGCAAGTTATTATGGATTAAATCACCGAAGTATCAATACGTTTGATGTCAGATTTTAAAATATCCAATGATATTGTCAGAGAACAGTGAGTAAAGCACTGTCAAGTTACTAATTTACCACCTAGCACAGGTGATGAAAGAAGTCCCAAACTTCTTTCTTTTGAGACCTTTATTTATATCAGAAAAATTATTAGTGAAATAAGGGTACACCTTCAGAATTTTAAAGTAAATTTGAGAGCATAATGTGCATCAAATCTTGTAAACGTTGAGAGGCTGTATTAGACACAGACATTCTTTCCTGCGTTTCCGCCCCGTCGCAGACACCAGCAGTAACCAGCCCAAGCCCTTTCGACGCGTCAGGCTTCAGCCACCAACGCTAAGAACCGGTGTTCGTGGTCGCCAGTTCAACAGGCAGAGGGGTAAGTGGTGGGGGTTGCTCACATCCAGGCTTTTTTGAATGAGTGGTTAGGACTTTCTTCCTGGGGGGGGACACCTCATACTCCTGTGCTGGCTTGTAGGACAGCAGAGAACATCCCTGCCCAGGCTGTCAGTGGGTTACACGAAGAGCTGTGAGGTTCCAGTGTAGTGTGTTAGTCTGAGCGGTTTTTAGACAGGCAGTGTTTTTTCTTAAGGGAGAACAAGTAAATGGCAGAGTAGATCTTAAACTCCACAAAGTTTGGAAAGATGATTTTAAAAAATGTCTAGAATTCTTTCTTTTTACCATTACATATGAGCTTCCCATTTGGTTCCTGGAGGGTTCCAGATACTCTATCACTGTCTTGCACTGATTTAAAGAAAGAAATGACAAAAAGCATTGATGAAAGTTTCATTCCAGCTTTTTGTAATGCAGTATAGAGTAAAACCACGACAATAAATTACTGTTTGCAGCTTCTGTATTAAGAAAAATCCTGAGATGAATTGTAATCAATTTGGCATTATTTTAACACCATCGAAGGGTCGATACTAACGTAGAAATACAGGTATCTGGTATTGTAAAGGAAAAAAGGAAAAAAAAAAGTGAGGAAGTGGACCTAGGACAGGTTTCCTTTCTAGTCTGTCACCGTTTCTTTACTAACAGAAGGGGTTTCAGATGTGGTAAGAATGCTGCAGAGGCCCTGAGACAGGACTAGAAGTCGTCACCGCCCTTTTGAAGGGCAGAATTGCCCCATGTCCCTGGGCTCTAGAGAGGGAGGGGAGCTCAAATTTGGTCAGAGAGGAAGCTCTCTACTACAGCAGCCATTCCTCACAGAATGATCAAGTGTCCCCTGTACCCACTGCTGATGAAAAAGGGTTTCTCTTAATGCATTCATTTGTTTTCTTTCCCACCACAGGCGTAACTCATGCGATGGGAGGCAGAGGAGGCCTGAACAGAGGAAATATTAGTTAAATGACCTGTAATTACAGCTGTGTATACAAAAGTGCCAGTTTGCCCGTGGTTGCTTTAGTGTAATGAAGCCAGAGCTTAAAGCAGCGTTTTATACTTAGATTTGTGTGCACACATTTCAATGTCTTTATTAATAAAAATTAGACAAAATGTCCACATTCAAATGGCATCTCTTTTTTTTTTTTTTTTTAAATCCTCAGCAGCACATCACTTGCTGGGACAGTTGTACCAGTCTTTGGACACGGTCTTCCCTGTGAGGGCAGTAACAGGTCTTGCTATTCTTTTGCCAACGTCCAAACTGTAGTACCGATCTGAAAGGAAGATATGTACCAGTTAAATCCCAGAACCTGCAGTTAGTACATGGAAAGAATCTTGAGGTTAAAGCCTTCCTTTTAATTTCATTTAGGTGTGAATAGCGGATTTTTCATTCCATGTATATATGGAGTTGAGAGGCTGTAACAATGAATTTTTGTCCTCAACTGTATTTTCCATGTCCTTCTTAGCTGAGTTTTGCAGTGTTGTTAATTAAATGTGTCCCGAGAACAGGGAGTACAAAATAATAGCCTTACACTGCTGCAACACAGAAATAGTCTTAAGAATTTGGAAATGGAACAAAACAATCCTGCACTGACTATGAAAGTGGGAATTCTGTGGCGCCCGAGTGTGAACGGGCCTGTGTTAAGATTAGGAACTAGCTCATAATGGCAGAGACTTCCTTTAGTGTCCTGGGTTGGGATAGGGCCAGTTCTCAGAGGTTTGGGGGTTTTCTGAATAATCCCAAAAACTCTGAGGAATGCTTTTGCACGATCCTGGCTAGTGGGAAAGGATCTGCCTAGTTTGGAATTGATAACAGGGGTTTTTCCAGTGAGGCGAAACAGTTCACATCCCTCTCTTTCTGTTGTGTCAGAAACAGAGTTCTGTGGAAGCCGTTGAAAAAAGCATTGATGGGTAACGGTCCAAGGATGTCACACTGTCATTAATATAATTCTGCATATAAGCATCGGGGCTTTTTGTCCCTTCATAAGCCTGAACTCCTCCAGCACTGCCTTCCCCAGCTGGCTCGTTCGAATCGCTGTACTCGCTGCTGCTAGTTGTCCTGTATCTATTAATTTATTCCTTTGAATAGAAGCATCTCTCGATTACAGGCAACGTTTTAATTCTCAGGACTTTTTAAGTAGTGCTTAAACTCAGTCTTAGAGAACCACAAGCTGTGAGATAACATGGGCTTCTTTCTTCCCCACCCCCCATGTCTTTTGAGAGATGTAGCAACATGAGTCAGCTTGAACTTACTGTAAGAGAAGGCGTAATAGTCGTAGCCGTCGGGCTTGTTGTAGTTGGGCACCGATAGCGTGTAATGGATGACTTTGGGGAGCCCTCTCCAGTAGGAGTTCACTTTGACTTTGTTAAGCAAAACTCCTGCAAGCAAAAAGAACACTTCAGCTGGGAGGTGCTAAGTGTCTGCTGTCGTTTGCGCATCTACTCTGCAGCGACGCGCCATCTGTCGGATTAAAGAACTTTAAAAGTGCTACATTGAAAAAAAATAAATAAACAAAAAGTACATGGAATGTTGTGTTTCAGAAACATGCTCGGATGAAACCAGTTGTATCAAAGAAACTCAATAAACGTAAGTTACCCGCTGGATGTGGGTTGATTCTGACAGTCTGAATAACAGTCGGCATCCGTACTGCTCGTTGGAAGCGTCTCCGGATGATGACTCTTGGGATGTAAGCGGGGTATCTGATGGTAACCTGGGTTCTTCTTCGCTGGCACTTCTGGGCTGGTTCTTGTCTGTACACGTACTGTTGCATGTTGCCATCTAGCACAGAAATGTGTTGCATTTGGTTAAAAAACCCAACACACACACAAAACAAAGACTAACTCAACCCCTGGCCAGCTCAGCTATGAAACTGTCACTGAGCTCTGTCTTGCAGGAAACCAACAGCATCGTAGTCTGGACTCGCTGATCTCAGAGGTCTCTTCCAGCCTCAACAACTCCGTGATTCTCTGATTCTGTGATTTTAATACACCTACAACTCTGGCAGCCTTCAGCTTTTTATATCCCTTCCTACAGTTTGAGATAAAAGAAGCCGTGTTCTCTAAATCCACCATGTGCTTCTAGATGTGGTGATACCTCCTGCAGGCTCATTACAGTTCCTGTGGAAAGTACAACTCCAGGGGAACTGCTGCTGCTGCCTTCACTTTTATTTGTCAAGGAGAGGGTCAGACCATCATTTTAGGCTGCACAAGAGGAGGACTGGAGTCCAGAAAAGGATTTGTATTTTATTAATCTCTGCTATTTAAATTCAGATAACAAAGCTGGTGAAGCATGAGTCTTGTGTGGAGCGGCTGAGGGACCTGGGGTTGTGAGCCTGGAGAAAAGGAGGCTCAGGGGAGACCACCTGGCTCTCGACAACTCCAGGAAAGGAGGTTGGAGCCAGGTGGGGTCGGGCTCTTCTCTTGAGGAACAAGCCACAGGACAAGAGGCCATGGCCTCAAGTTGTGCCAGGGGAGGTTTAGGTTGGACATGAGGAAAAATTTCATCCCAAGGGTTGTGAAGGCCTGGCCCAGGCTGCCCAGGGCAGGGGTGGAGTCCCCATCCCTGGAGGGGTTTCAAAGCAGTGGAGATGTGGTGCTGAGGGACATGGTTTAGTGGTGCCCTGGCAGTGCTGGGCTGATGGCTGGACTCTATGATCTTAAAGTTCTCTTCCAAACAAAACAGTTCTATGATTCTGTGTTGGCAGTACATCATCCATACAAGATCAGGAAATTACCTTAATTTGAACTATGAGATGAGAAATCAGGAGATTTCCATACCTAGTTATGAACTAGTAAGATTAAAGCCTTCCCTAATTAACTGGAGACTAAAATAGTTTTACAATCAGATAAAACTTACTTTAATGCTCGTCCATCAGGATGCTGGATTCCATCCCTTACAGTCCTGATTTAAAATACACTTCAAGTACCAACACAAATTTTCCAACCTTCAGGCTATTTTTTGACCACCCGGCACCTCCTTCAGCCAAGAGAAACGGTGTTTTATTCCTGGCTAAGGCAAGGCAAGCGAGTTTTGGTCATCTGTGAACTTCTGACATACGAGCCGTACCTTTTTTGATGAAATAAACCGACTCTGGCCTGGTGGTGTATCTTGCCACGGGGAGGGTTGCTGCTATTTTCCCACTCAGCCCTGCGAAGCCGCTCGCGAGAGGTTTGGGATAACCTTTGTCCATAACACCATTAGTGAAACGCCAGTACAGGGGACCCTGAGGGTTTGAGGAAAAAGGTGAGTTGGAGGGGAAATCAATTTCTTGGGAGTCAAGATTCAACAGACACCTGAAAAATAATTGTTAAGGCTAGGATTTTGATAGCAACCGCTGTAAAACTGTAAATCTCTGTAAATCTCTTAAAACCAGGGGGGAAAAAATACTGCAACTACATGAAACTACATGAATGTGATCTTCTGATGCTGCCTTGGATAGAGTGTCTGAGAAATGAACTGTGAAAAAAGGGGTTACTGAGCAAAGTACTTTGCCCTCTAAACCTCTTAATTTTTCAGAGGTAGGAGAAGCTGCTTGAATTTGAGGACTGAATGACTAATTAGGCAATGACTGTGTAATGTCTCTAATGAGGTGTGTGCGTTTCATTGCCGCCTTCATTCAGGAAGGGAAATCTATTCGGAGCAGGTTCAGGCCATGTTTGGGGAAGGGAAAGACACCGTAAAACACCCATATTTTGAAGAGTTGGATTCTTTTGGCAGTATGGCTCATGGGTCAATATTACTTGATGAGTTATCCTGCCAGTGCTTTGTCTCCTCACCCTTTATAGGGGGAAAAAACCCACTGAATTGAGGTTTTTCCTGATAAGCACCAGCTCAAGGCAGATGAGAGGAGCTGCGAAACAGATGCTCAACTTCACCCCCAGACTTTCAACCCCCCCCACTCTGTTTGACAACACTTCATTCTATAAAATGAGCAGCACAGCCCCAGAGCAGCACAAGGCTCCTGTTCTCTGGGGCTGCATCTCAAAACCCTGCGCCTTTTGGCCAGGCTGGCCTGCCCCACATCCCCTCCCGCTCGCTCGCTCCCCACCTTGATGAAGAAGGTCTTGCCGTCGCAGTTGCACCTGGAGAAGACGGAGTCGATAGGGGACGGGATGCCCCAACCGTCGCTGATCCGCCGGGGGTTGGTGGTCGGTGGGCTCCTGCCGTTCAGCAGCCAGTAGTAGTGACCTGTGCAGTGGGAGAAGATGTGGTGAAACACCTACGGACAGGTGGAGGAGGGGATAAAGGTGCTGGAAGCAAGGATCTCCCTTCTGAGGCAGCTCCAGCCTTCGTGAAGGCCTCGGAGCCCTGAAGCGGCTCATGGGAGAGGGACTGGGTGTCTAGAGAGGAGGAGGAGGAGGAGGACAGCATCCAGGACCAGTCTACGTACCTCGGAAGACAGCCAGGGTGCCGTTGGACAGGGCCACCATGCCGTCCGCTGGCTTCCCGTTGCACAGGTCCTTCTCATCCTTCAGTGCTGCAAAACACAGTGGCTTGGGTTTGTCTGGCGTTCACATCTACTTTCAGCTAAATACAGAGGAAGGATGAATCTGGCTGGGACAAAATTCTAAACATTTCCATCTAGAAGGCTTTTTGTTTTCCTTCAAAATATCTCTCAATATATAATTGGAGAAAAAAAAAAAAAAGCCCAAGAACCTGCGGGCTGTGTCTGATTAAAGCAAACAGTAAGGGCATGAAAAATGTGGCAAAAAGCACAGAGGAAAGAGAATAAAAGGAGAAGACTTTCTGTCTGTCTTTCATGACATTTTTTTGTACGTGACTACCAAATGCCAGGCTAGGTCCTGTGGTGGAGGGTACTCAGCCTGACTCCCTGACAATGTTTGCACAGGACTTAGATATTTATCTTCTTTTTTTTTTCCCTCCCTTTTTCCCATTTGCATCTTCTCCAGACCTAACAGCAAACGTTGGTCAGCAGGACCAACCACCCAAACAGCATCACACTCTAAACTCTGTGGAGAATTTAATTAACACCACAACTGAAAACACAGGTACCAGTGTTCAGGGTGTTGGCAGCTGTAGCACCACAGTTCTGGGTGACCACTGGTGCCGTGTTCCCATGGCACTGTATGGAAAGGTCTCGTGTGTCCTTCTCTCACGTGTTACATTCTGCTCTCTGGTGGAGTTACCAGTGGTGGTGTACCTACCAGAATGCAATTACCTTGTGTTTCTCCAGCTGAAGCTGGCAAGTCCCCAGGCTGTATTAAAGGCTTGTTGATTATTTCAGGCTCTTCTTTTACTGGCAGAGTCTCAGGGTCAGCTGGATGAGGCTCATCTCTCGTGTCATCAACCTCCTGGAAATGTATAGTTGGCTTGGATGTCCCGTTAGAAACAAGAAACATTTCTTCTATTGTGTCTTTCTTCTCCCTCATAGTGGTGGTCTCCTTAGTGACTGTCGCTTCCTCTCCTTTGTCAATACTCGGGGCCTTTTCAGTCCCATCTTCTGCTGCTTTCTCAGGAGTGACAGCAGTTTCTCTGGTGGTCGTTGCCTCTTTTTTACCAGCTGTTGTTACCTCAACAACAACACAAGTAGTACTTGTGCTCTCTTTAGCCGCTGTTGTTACAGTCGTCTTAGTTTCCACGGTCGCGTCTCTGTTACTGGTTGTTACGGTCTCTGTGGGTTTAGGAGTTGAATCTGCTTTGGCCATGGTTGCCGACACAGTGGGCTTGGGCAAGGGAGACGTAGCTGCAGCAGCGGCTGCCGTCACGGTTCCTGTTTCCACCGGGCTTTCTCCAGTTTTAGCTGTTGAGGTCTTTTTCGGTGTGGGAGTCTGGTCTGGTCTAGCTGGGGTTGTTGCTTTCTCTGCAGCGGCTGTTGGAGTCTTCTTGTCCACAGGAGTTGCTTCCGGTGCAGCTGCTGTAGTGACAACTGGCTTGGCTGGAGGAGTTGGGTTTGGAACGTCATCCTTCCCTTGAGAAGAGTCAGCTGGTTTAGCTGTTACCCCCGGAGCTACACTGCTGGTTGTGTCCCTCCCAATTGTTGTTGGTAAAACGTCGTTAAGCAGAGTAGTTTCGTCTTTCTTGGGGGTTGTTATCTCTTTGCTCACGGTAGTTGTCTCTACTTCAGATGCTGTCCCTTCGGTTGTAGGAGGAGTAACAGCTTTAGCTGATGCTTTGTCTTTTTTGTCAGAGTCTGCCTTGGTTGTTGGTGCTTCTGGGGTTGTGTCTTCAGGTTTGGGAGTGGTGGGAGAGTCTGCCTTGGTCGTGGGTGCTTCTGGGGTTGTGTCTTTAGGTTTGGGAGTGGTGGGGGAGTCTGCCTTGGTCGTGGGTGCTTCTGGGGTTGTGTCTTCAGGTTTGGGAGTGGTGGGAGAGTCTGCCTTGGTCGTTGGTG
>WUAM01000311.1:3239761-3258880 GCA_024336885.1 Actenoides hombroni
AAACTTCTTTGGTGTGAGGGTGTCAGAGCCTGGCCCAGGCTGCCCAGAGAGGTTGTGGAGTCTCCTTCTCTGGAGAGATCCCAAACCCACCTGGACACTGTGATCCTGGGCCCCCTGCTCTGGGTGACCCTGCTGGGGCAGGGGGCTGGACCAGATGATCTCCAGAGGTCCCTTCTAACCCCTATACTGGGATTCTGTGATTACTAAGAAGTTAAATATGTATCTTTCCATAAACCAAAAAAGGCTGGTTAATGTGTGCCTTCATACATGCAAATCTTAATCAGAGATGGACTATCTCCAAGATTATTTTTTTGAAAAACAAATGCATGGTTGTCCCTGTGTTACCATCATCAGTCCAGCCCATTAACAGCTCTACTCACCAATACACGATCCATTTTCTGCTTTGGTCATTCCATTGGGACACAGATCAATGCATTTATAGCCACCACGGGTGTTTTTGCAGAGCTGGTCAGGCCTGCATACGTTCTGCCTGCACTCATTCACGTCTGATTTAACAAATAAATAAATAAAGGAGCAAGAATAAAAGAGCAAGAATAGAGTGAACTCGCTTCCTTATGCTCAGTTCCTAAAAAGCAGAATAATCCTGCTGTAATTGTACCATATACATGCATTTGAATACATAAGTATAGAATACACAGTATATTATATACTTAGCAGCCAACCATATCCTGGGCTGCATCCAAAGCAGAGTGGTCAAGGGAAGTGATTCTGCCCCTCTACTCTGCTCTTGTGAGACCCCACCTGAAGTACTGCATCCAGCTCTGGAGCCCCCAACACAAGAATGACACCGATCTGTTGGAAAGGGTGCAGAGGAGACCACAAAGACAATCAGAGGGCTGGAGAACCTCTCCTATGAGGACAGCCTGAGGGAGTTGAGTCTATTCAGCCTGGAGAAGGTTCCAGGGAGACCTTTTAGCAGCCTTCCAGTACTTGAAGGGAACTGACAAGAAAACTGGGGAGGGACTTTTTATAAGGGCATGTGGTGATAGGACAAGGGACAATGGTTTTAAACTAGACCGGGGTAGATTTAGATTAGACATTAGGAAGAAGTTCTTTACTACGAAGGTGGTGAGACACTGGAAGAGGTTGCCCAGGGAAGTTGTGGACATTTCATCCCTGAAAGAGTTTACGATCAGGCTCTAAGCAACCTGGTCTAGTGGGAGGTGTCCCTGCCCAGGGCAGGGGGGTTGGAAACTAGATGATCTTTAAGGACCCTTCCAACCCAAAACATTCTGTGATTCTGTAATACATCGGAGGATTTTCATTCATAAAGGTTTCCAATAACAAATACAGCAACAAATAAACGCTGAACTATGTCCACTGGAAAGAGGGACTGACCAGTTCAAGGTTCACTCATACCCATGCACTTTCTGCCCTTGAGCTGGTATCCTGGATCACAACCACAGTGGAAACTTCCTATGGTGTTGAAGCACCGCTGATGACAGGAGTTGGACTCTTGACACTCGTTGATATCTGTTGAACAAGACAAATCCTTGGTACCACAGCTGTGAGCAGCCTTGTTGTTGTTTACCTGAACAGGGCTTTGGTTGAGTCGACGCTTGCGACTCTGCTTTGAGTTCTAATTCATAACCTAGTGAGGTGTGTTCAGAAGTGTTTGCTCCTCTCTCTTCTTGGTAAAAGAAAATGCACATGGGACACAAAAGCAAGAACGTTCAGTGACTCCTTGATTTTAAAAACCTAACCCCCAAACCCCCACAATCTTAATAGTGAACATTTATAGTATTTGGAGACGCGTCTTTCAAAACGTTCCTTTGACTTGTGTGGAAAAAGAGCACATTCAGTTCACGGAAGCTAACGCCAAACCCCAGATTGCTCTCTCCATACCTTGGCAGCTAAAGCCATCAGGGGTCCTCCTGAAGCCGCTCCCACAGCGGACCACGCAGCGGTAGGAGCCGATGGTGTTCTCACAGTCCTGGCCAGCACGGCAGGCGTGCCCACCTAACGCACACTCATCGATGTCTAGAGTGAAACACAAGCCGTAAACCTCGCTACGTCAAAACGAAACGCAGATGAAGCAGTGGCTTGGGTGATTGACTGTGCAATAGTTGACTGCAGCTATATTCAGATATGAAATAATTCGAGTGTCGCCAATAGATTGTATTTTATAATGAGAAAACCCGAGCAGAACATTTCCTTAGTGACTGAAGTGTCACAGGCCTTTCTGCATCCAGCCCGTCCTCAGCAATACTTCTCTTACCCTGACATGTTCTGCCATCTGCAGAGATGGTGAGGCCTTTGGGACAGGAGCAGTAGTAAGAGCCCATGGCGTTGTGACAGGTATGGGAACAAGGGTTTCCCACAGCACATTCATCTTCATCTAGAACAAGGAAACATTTGAAAAACCAGTGAGAGTCCGCGAGACATTACAAGAAACTAGATCAAACAAAACCTTCATGAGAGGTCTACATTGTCTGGCAGAGCCCACAGGGCCCAACTAGATCAAGCAATGAAGCAGCTGCGTGGAAACGGCTCCGTGCTGCGTTTTCCACTCATTTTTACAGTTCCCAAACCTATGCTTTCACAGCTTGCTGGGATCCTGTGTTAGTTCTGCAGGACTGGGCCACTACCATGGTAATGACTGTTTGATACGGTCTTTTCCAGAGAATCTCTTTATGACAGGACAGATGGGTTCCAGGGCTAGACTTCAGATTCTTAGATACTCGTGTGAAGACCACTACAACTTCCATACCTAGAAGGGGCTTCTTGAAGGCTGCTTTCAAGAGGCAATGAATTAAGTCCACAAAAGTCTATTGAATTATTGTCCTCTTCAACAAATGTGACTCAGTCAACTAGAGGAGACAGCTAAAATACCCATAACCTTCTCTTCACCTCCATCCCCCAAGCAGGTACTTGTGGACTGTTTAGGTTCCAACACTCATCTGTCCCTCCACACAGATCACCAAAGTGCTTCATTGCTTTGCAGGCTCAGCAGATACTGTGGCTCAGTGTCCCCCATTTGTATCTGAGGTACTGATGATAAGCTGCCTAGGCACTACTTATATTCTAGGTAAGTACAGAGGTGAAGGCTTCACCTGCCTTTGGATCCATGCCCTGGTATCAATGATAATATACACTTTTTGAGGTACATATTGCATGCTTTGAAACTCTAGATAAAGGTGATGTAGATTCTGGTGGCTGAGCACTGTATCCAGCTCTGAGGCCCCCAGAACAAGACAGACATGGACCTGTTGGACAAGGTCCATAGAAGGCCACAAAATGATCAGAGAGCTGAATGGTTTGAATCTCGGCTGTGAGGCCAGGCCAAGAGAGTTGGGGTTGTTCAGCCTGAAGAACAGAAGTCTCCATGGAGACCTTATTGTAGCCTTTCAGTATTTAAACAGGGCCTATCTGCAAGATGGGGACAGACTTTTTAGCAGGGCCTGTTGGGACAGGACAAGGAGTGGTGGTCCCTAAGAGAGGGGAAGTATAGATTGGAAATATAAATTTTACTATGATGGTGGTTAGACATTGGAACAGGTTGCACAGAGAAGTTCTGGATGCCCCATCATTGGAAGTGTTCAAGCTGAGGTTGGATGGGGTTTTCAGCAGCCTGGTCCAGTGGGAGGTGTCCCTGCCCATGGCAGCGGGGACGGAACTAGTGATTTTTAAAGGTGCCTTCTAATGTAAACCATTCTGTGAGTCTGTGATTCCCCGATACCCTTGTCACATCATTACCTGAACAGTAAGGCCCAGTTGAGTCCAAACCAAACCCAGCAGGGCACTGATTGCTACGGTCTCCTGTATGGTAAAGGAAAGCACGTGTTACTTGTGGATGAAAACACAGCCATTTTATTACTTTTTTAAAAGCCTTCAACATTAAGAATTGCAGCCCAGCTATTTATGAAAGATATATTATTCTTGGGCAGTGAAATAGAAACTTTTAAAATCCAGGCTGCAGTGTTTTTTCTGTTGGGCACCAGAAGCCAGCAGTGGGTGGGTTTAGCTGTTTGGAAAACCATGAAGCGTGCATGTGTGGGCTCCCTCAGAGTGACTGCAAAGTGGCATCTCAGCCCAATACATCCTGCAAAGTTCCTCCATAAAGGTTTCATCATTCAAAGCACAAAGACCAGTCAGTTTCATTTCATGCAAGAGGAGGGAAATGAATCCAAACCAAACAAATCACCATTGACTGTGGGAAGTCACCGCAGGAGAACACAAGTGAGTACCATGAACTGTTCAGAGGGCTGGAGCACCTCTCCTACGAGGACAGGCTGAGACAGTCAGGGTGGTTCAGCCTGGAGAAAAGCTGGCTCCAGAAAGACATCATTGCAGCCTTTCAACATCTTAAGGGAGCCTACAAGAAAGCTGGGGAGGGACGTACCTTTTGCAATGGATGCGTGGATTTTAAAGGCCACGGTTTCTTCCAGTGGGTTGTACTCTGTTGTAATAGCAGAAGCATGGAGAGTTTCCACCAGGAAAGGCATCTTTCCTTTGGTGTAATCATAGGTGATCGTGTGGTTCCACGTGTAGGGAACACTGACTCCATCTACAGTGAAGAGACGAGTAGAATGGGCATAGAGCTGCCCAGGGCCAGTCTGAATATAGTCCTCTGTGTAATCCTGAAACAGCAAGATCCAGGCATCAGCCACTGAGCACAGCCACCACCACCATGCTCTTCGTATTATGTGGTGTTATGAGGTGTATTCTGAGCAAGGGTTTTATGCTCGATGGCCAAACAAATAATTTTTCACACAAAATTGGAAATGAAGAAATGAATAGGAAAATGAAAAAATTTTTCATAATGTCCAATGTAAACCTGCCCTGGCACAACCTGAGGCCATTTCCTCTTGTCCTGTCACTTGTTCCTCGGGAGAAGACACCAACCCCACCTGGCTCCAACCTCCTTTCAGGGAGTTGTTGAGAGCCAGAAGGTCTCCCCTGAGCCTCCTTTTCTCCAGGCTGAACAACCCCAGGTCCCTCAATCTTGTCCACCATATTTGGGGTGCAGTAAGAGGTGGCATCTGCGGGGAGGACCAGCCAGGAGAGGTGACCCAAACTGACCACCGAGGGATTCCATTCCATTCCATTCCGTTCCATTCCATTCCATTCCATGTACAGCATGTTCAGTATGGAGTTGAGAGATTGCGAGGGTCAAGCCTCTTCTTCAATGGACAGCATCTAAGAAGGATTCAGTCTATTCTGCCTTTTATCCCAATCTGTGTGCTCCTGAATCCAGTTCCAGAATCCAGCTCCTGAATCTGGTTCCTGTCTGCTGTTGAGTCCAGTCTGGGACTTCCCCAGTGCCTGCTCCACAGCATCAGTGGTGATGGTGATGGAATTGCTATCATGGGGTTGGGTTCAATACTGGGTTTGTATGTATTTGTATATATACCATGTTATTATTATTTTCATTAAATCTCTTTTATTTTTCTTTTCCAACCCATAAGACTCTCCCTTATTCTCTTTCTGCTCCCCTTTGGGAAGGGAGATGGGTTGACAGAGAACGTCTGTCACTTTTCTAACCCTTGGCACTAGCTCCAGGGACACTTCTCAACGCTACCTTCTAACAGCTAAAGATCTGGAGTGACCAATAATACCTTCCTGACAACAACTCTGTGTTTTGAAAGGCAACGTTAACATGTGTCAGTTAACTCAGGCACAAAGTAAGCTCCGCACAGTGAAAGGGATTTCAGGATCTAGTGTCTGTTGTGTTACCACAGATGAGAGAGGAAACATGTCAGGGAGAGGAGGGGGTGGTGTCTCGAGCAGCTTTACCTTCACATTAAGATCAGCTGTGGACTGGAGCTGCAGCACGTGGCCGCTCACGATGACATCCAGCAGCAAGGCTCCGTCTGAATCCAAGCCGCGGGCAATATGAGTCATGCGCAGAATCTCACCTGAGGATTTTAAGAGCATGCTGATTTATAAACCATCCTAACCAGCAGCTCATGGCAGCCACGCAGTGCCTGAACAGTAATCCCTTGGCCAATTATTTTATACTCATATTTTTATAAGGCCGATAATAAAAATTCCAATTTCAAATCACAGCTCTAAAAGCTGTATTTAAGACTCAGAAAGCCACAATCATTCAGAAAATACTGGTGTAAGCACCAGACTCAGAATTCAGCAGCAGTTATGTGCTGCTTTGGAAGCAGTGCAGTGTCCATCAGGCTTACTGGAGGCAGATGGTATGACAGAGGGAACTAACCAGTTGCAAACTCCACTTGAGTTTCTCTCTTGAAGACTGCATCAGTGAGCGTAAACCCATTCATCGCTTCTCCAATTTCTTTGGCAGTTGTCCAATAAACTGGGCTGAGTATAGAAACAAGCTTTCTCATCACTGGACCTGGAAGAAACATGACAAGAAGGTTAGAGAGCATTTCTTCCTAACATCGGGCAACCCACAGCAGCAGGAGTTGAATATGAAGACCTAAAACTAGTGTAGCCCTTAAGTTTTAAACCAGAAAAAGTAAGTGTTGGTATATTTGGAAGAATTATTTTACATATATTAATGTACTAGAAGCAAATACTGAAGATTCCCTTTTCCTCTCTCTGCCTATGAGACGTTTAGACCAGTTTCTTCAGTGAGACCTAACGAAATGCAGTGGTGAAAACTGACATTGCACAGAAATCAGCTTGGCTCAAGGAAAAAAAGGTGATAAAAAGTAATAAAAAGCCTACCAAGGCTCCGAGGGACGTTTGTAATCTTTGCTTGGACGACTCTAGTTTCAGAGTCAGGGCTGTCCATCACCGTGGCATTCAGGAAGGCAATTCCAAACTCAATATCATTAATATTGCCAATGATGCTGCCTTTGGCACGTGAAGGCCCACCTGTACCGGGACGAGAAGAACAAGGCCCATGTGAAAACTCATCTGGCTGACGTTTTGATGGAGAGAAAATACAAAAATATTGTCCACCACTCTCTGCAGGAGAGCCACAAAGATGATCCGAAGGCTGAAGCACCTCTCCCACACGGACAGGTGGAGATAGTTGGGGTTTTTCAGCCTGGAGAAGAGAAGGCTCCAGGGTGATCTTATTGTAAGCCTACCAGTATCTGAAGGGGGCCTACAAGAAAGCTGGGGAGGGACTTTTTACAAGGGCTTGTAGTGACAGGATGAGGGGTAATCTCCCTGACGTTGCAGGGGAGATTTAAGCCAAAAAAAAAAATAATTACTTGGTCAACTGACAGGAGAGTACCAGTTCAACTGGGTGTGCCACAGGCTTTCACCGTGCTGTCAGTTAACTCACCAGGACATGCTTGGGTGTTACACCTGGATATCTGGGAGGAATCTCCAGCACAAGGACGTCCTCGATGTGAGGGGGCTGGATTGGTGCAGAGGCGTACGCGGGTCTGCTCTCCTCCGCCACAAGAAGCAGAGCATGGACTCCATGTCTGCCACTGCCCCCAGTTTCCATCCACTGAAGAAAAGAAAGAATGAAGAAAGTGACTTTTCATTTTAAACGTGTCAGGCTGCATCAGTGGTGCTTCTGTGTCATTCCTTCATGATGGAACCAATGTGTTAGAGAAAAGAAATAGCTCAGAGGGTGACAAAACCATCTTAATGGGCAGCCGTGAGCACTTCTCCCCCCAGAAACATAACACCTTTACAATTTTTCAGCTACAAAGACAGCATCTGAGGTTGCACGGGTATAAAATTGACAGGAGAGCAGAAGAAACTAAACAAAACACCAGTCTTGCCAGTCGAGAACAGAAGTTCTATCCAAACACTCACAGGAGGTGGCCTCACCAGGGGCTTTGTCACCAGCGCACAGGTCAGCAGGGTGCTGAATGTGGCCCAGGTGGAGCTGGAGCTCCTGCATCTCCTACAGGAGGGTGTGTAAAGGGGTGTGCATAGAGAGGGATTATTATTATTAATAAGAATATAATAATCCTTTTCTGGGATGAGTTATAGAAGGGTGTTTAGAAATTTGTAGGTGTTTAATACGTCTCTAGCGCTGTGGTTTATCTCCTGTATGGCTGATATTGATCCTCAATGTGTAAGTTCACTGATTGCCCCTTCATTATGTATTGCAAATAAATCAACTAACTGCTTTGAGTGTTGTTTTACTTAAAGCATTTGAGCTAAGCAATCTTCCCTACTCCTGCAATACACTGTGAGGGCTCACTGGAAGTCTCATGAACTAAATCTACTGTAAAAACCAAGCAGAAGTTGTAGGTGTAGGAGAGATTTTCATAGGCTATTTCCTGTTTTGAATGACTCCACCTCATTCTGGAAAAATCTAACACGTGAAGGGGGAAATCCTTGTATGGTGACAGTCATTTAAAGAAAAAAGAGACAGGAGATTATTAGATGGTACGAAACTGTAAGTCACTAGAGAAACATTCTACGCTCCTTTCACAACACAAAGATCTCCCGTACGTTACGTGCACCCTGAAATCTTCTGGGGAAAGATGAGCTGAATGCCTCCTCTGGCTGAAGCACTCACCTGGGCACAGCTCGGTGCTACATCTGTGGAGCTGCATGTCAGCCCCAGCGCAGGCCCTCCCGCCACTGGCCGGGCCAGGGTTGTCACAGCTCCGGTACCGCCGCATCTGCCCTCCGTTGCACGTTCGACTGCAACTTCCCCAGCTACTCCACGGGCCCCAGTTGCCATGAACTGTAAAAACAGGTCAGGTTTTATCTGCCTTCCCCTTAATAACAGTCTAACACTGTTACGACTTAAAACCAGAGAGTCGAGCTAGGAAAATATTCCTATTGCACAGTGACTTTTTAATTTCCCAAAATAAAAATTAAACCCCCAGGCAATTAAAGATCTAAGAGTTGGCTTTTCCAACACTCAGTGATTTCTCAGTGTATTAGCCAGGTCCAGAACGTCATCATTCGTAGAAAAGCGTGCAGCAAATATTCTTCACCAAAGGAGTCACAAACCAAACGAGGGATGTTCACTTTGCAGTACTTTCCAATGGGACGGTTGTAACTTCGTAGAGATGCGTGACCTTTGACCACCCAGCTGGACATTATGGACCTTTGTGCTCCTAATAGTGAATGTCTAAAATGTCTCAGTCACGCTGACTGCTGAAGAGACGCTTTCACTCTAGTTGGGAGGTAATACCACTTGCCTGTGTTCAGACCCCCCCCTAATTTTTGCAGGAGCACGAGATTTGTGGAGGGCCTCCTTCCTCTCCTGGCTCTGTCCAAACCCAGCGAGCAGACAAGCAGCCTGACCCAACTCAACCCAAAGCACTTACTTGGACAAGGATCGCTGTTGCAAAAATCAATTTGGATGTCGTTTCCTTCGCACTTGTGCCCCCCAAACTGTGGGGCCGGGTCTGAGCAGTGACGCGTTCTCTGCCTGCTGCCTCCTCCACAGGACACAGTGCAGGCACTCCAGCTGCTCCACGGGGCCCACTTCCCATCCACTGGTGAGAAAGGCACAGCATGGTACCGTTACAGGCTCTGACATCAGAAATAACAAGGTAAATCGGCGCTATATCAGGGTAAAACTGACTGTAGGATGTTACCAACTCTTCCTGTAGAGCATCTCAGCTATTCAGAGACTTCCAGGAGCGAAAGCTGGAGACTAGGCATGACTAGTCTTTTAAATAAGCTGTAAGTCTGAACAGAGTCATGGTCAGGGATCACTCAGTCCTCAAGCTCATGATTCTGGTCAGGCTTACAAGTTATTTAAATTCCACTCACTCATTTTTAGGTGCCTGTAAGAAGTCAAACCACATACAAAGCAGTCCCTGAAATCACCACACTGGGCAGATGGCCAGTACTAGTCCCATCCCGAAACCCATCTTCACTTGTGCAACCTCCTCTGGTTGCAGCTGCACTGTCTGAAGATGTAACCACCATCATCTTTGCCCCCTCTCCTTCCTAACCAACCTGTGATTTACTGGCTCAGCTGCTCATAGGAATTATTACTAAATTCTCTCTCATGATCCAGGTCTAAGCAGTAGGGGCTTTGATCTCCCAAGACATGGTAACACAAACTGTTACGGGTACATCCACATGAGCACTTGAGTTGGTGGCTGAGAAGAGGCCAAACATAAGACTGGTTTGAGTCAGAAGGGACCTTTAAACGTCACCTAGTCCAACCCACAGTAACAAACTAGCTACAAGCAACAGCATCCTCAGCAGCAGGACATGGAGATGGATAAATGTGCAACCTCAAGCCCTCAGCTGCTTCATCACCACAAGGTCAGTTCTCTCTGCTACCAGCTGATGGTTACAGTGGGGACTCAGAGTGCACACAGTGCAGCCAGAGGGATCTAGTCTGAGCTGCTACACGTTCCACTCTGTGAAATTTCCCTGCTACCCCTGCACTCAGCCAAATACAGAGGTCGAATTTCAGAAATGTGAATTTTCCTATCCAGTCACGAAGGACTCCTTGAGATGTGGAAGAAAAGGATAACTGAATAACAGAGCCTAGGAAAATTTTTTAAAATAAATGTTTATGAAACCAGTAATTTAACTGCCAATGAATTAAAATGCTGCTTTTATACAGTGGCAGAGGAAAGGAAGAGAGATGAGGATAGGAGAAGAAATCCCATCCATTAGGTCTACAGAGGGATGCTAAAGATAGTGAAAATTAAAGGCTCGAATGAAATTTTTTCAGGGACTACACTTTTAGAACTGGAAACCTTTTGATATAAACAAAGTCGAATTGGGAAAGGAAGTGACAAGTCTGCCACTGTTCTCCGAGTCCGACGCATCTTACCCGGGCAGTGTCTCTTGTTACAAATCTGCATCTGTGCCTCAGAGCCCTCGCAGTACGACCCATCGTGCGAAGGCGGGGGGCTGTTGCAGAGCCTCACTCGTGTCTGAGTGCCCTTCCCACACGTCTCGCTGCAAGGACCCCACGGCAGCCAAGAGCTCCACTCACCGTCCACTGCAAAGGCAGCACAGCTATAAATCTGTTCAGACTATACAGCTGCTTGAACTTAAAATTACAGCTCCACGGCCCAAGGCGAAAGAAAGCTTTGTGGTTTAATACACTTAAATGAGATATTGTGAATAAGCCCTTGAAAAAACCTTCGCCTGGAACAACGGTTGAAATGGATCAACAGTTTCCAAAAGAGAGATTAATCCCTTCATTTTTATTTTCTGACTACATCACTTCCCCTCACTACAGCCTTGGAAGAGGAGAACCGAATGCTTGATCAAACCTGGCATCTTCCTCAGTCTCCTGGTTCCAACAGTCCCATGCCAGGCTGCAGGTCTCAGCCGGGAAGGGGCTGGGCTAGCTAAAAACTGGCACACACCTTCCTCAAGTGGCTACCAGTAAGCAGGAGCCAGAATTGATTTAGTTGCCAAGATCCAAGAAATTACTCTCAGGCCGGTGGATGAACATTTGGCATCAGGGTGGCAGCAGGGCCAGGGAAAAAGAGAAAAATCAATATAATAAAAATGGTATAGAAGGAAAAGTGCCTGTGGTGGAGGGTTATGAATAAACCAGAGCCTGCCAAACATGGAATGCACTACCAAGACAGGAAGAAAACCTGAATATTCAGCTAGTTAGGAGAAAGCTGTGGTTAAAAAAATTTTAAAACCAGAGGAAAATATATGGATAATGTCTTAAATTATTAACTATCAAGTTTTACATGACTTTTTAATAGCTAGTCTTCAGCTGTTGGCTTTTTCATTTTAATGGTCTTTGTGGAATAGGTTTAGAGCAGTGAGTTTTACTCTGTGAGAACATGGGGAATGAGTACTGAAAAATGTCAAAATATACCATTAAAATTTTTATTGTGGAAAAAAAAAAGAAAAAAAGAGAAATTTCTGACAATACTCCTTGCACTTGTGTGACTTGTTTCCAAGAACTAGTGCCATGCAATGAATTACAAGAAATTATCAAAGACTAAAAACGAGGGCTTAATTCTTTTGCGATTTAATGATTTGAAACAAGCTGAGAGAATTTGGGTTTGGAGGGAAAAAGAAGCCTATATGGGAAGCCCCTCGTGAAATTAATTTTCAAGCACTCTTCCCTTACCTGGGCACGGCCTAATGTTACACATGACTGAATCCACAGCGCTGCCATCGCAGGGCTTCCCACCATGCTGAGCTGGTGGGTTACTGCAGGTTCTGGTTCTGGTCCTGTTTCCTTGTCCACAGCTCTTTGAACACTCCTCCCATAACCCCCACTCGGACCAGCTGCCATCCACTAAGGAACAGAAAACCCCACGGTTTGAATTAAGAATATTTTTGCAGTTATTCATTGAAATTCCCCCTTCCTCTCCCCAAAAGTCAAAAGGAATTTTTGAGCTTCTTAGAAAAATTAACCTGCGATGAAGACCCGTGGCGATCACAGTTGACTGGTAGAGCACTTAGTGGAAGGCACGTTAAAAACAGCAGCTCATTAAAGAAATACCTGGACAGGGGTGGTTGTGGCAGCTGCGTACGTCCGTGTCGGGCCCCTCACACCTCCTGCCACCGTTTGCTGGAAGAGGGTTGTTGCACTGCCGCACTCGCTCCTGAACACCTTGACCGCAGGTCACGCTGCAAGCTCGCCACTCCAGCCAGTCGGAGTATCCCCCGTGCACTGCAACGGCAACAGCCAGGGAACAGGCCTGCTCTCAGGGCCCTCTCACTGAGACAGCAGAGAGGAAAAGCCACTTCCTATGCCTGGAAATCCAACTGGCTTCACGTCTGCATGGCTGCAGGAATGTCTGGCTACGGTTCAGAGAACACCGCAGCTGCTTTGCAACAGTTGCTGCAAATGCTCCTAAAAGCTTCTCTTTAGAGGTACAATTAAGTTATGAAGATGGGATCTAGCTCAAGATCATAGAATTGTTAGGGTTGGAAGGGACCTTAATCATCATCCAGTTCCAACGCCCCTGCCATGGGCAGGGCATCTCCCACTAGAGCAGGTTGCTCAGAGCCCCATCCAGCCTGGGCTTAAAAACTTCCAAGGATGGGGCTTCCACCACCTCTCTGGGCAACCCGTTCAATCCTTCCATCAATTTATGTCTCTCAATCCTTCACACTCATTTTTCCCACAGCTGGGTAAGTGTAACAGAAGGAACAAAAGTACATGAAATAGAAACCCGCTGACATCTAGGATGATGCTTAACACGTACCTCATGCATCTGTGGAAGACAGGATAAAATACCTTATCTGTAAAATGTGGGCAAGATAAAATCTTGATCATATTTTATCAAAATTAATGCTGGAACCTACCAGTTTGATAGAAACCCCATGAAAGTTCGATAAGGGCAAGTGTGGGGTCCTGCACCTGGGGAGGAATAACCCCCTGCACCAGTATGGGTCAGGGGTTGACCTGCTGGAAAGCAGCTCTGTGGAGAAGGACCTGGGAGTACTGGTGGACAAGTTCACCACGTGCCAGCAACAGGCCTTTGTGGCCAAAAAAGTCCCTTCCAACTCCTACCAGGATGTTTTGACAGTCATTATCGTGCATTCCGTGCACCTACCCTGGACAGTCAGTGGCACTCTGACAAGCACAGATCCCATTAGGTTCCTGGCTACACACTCATATTCGGCTGTATCTTCCCTCCGGGCTGCGACAATGCGCAAGGAGCCGTTAGACAGGACGGTCACCCTCTCATCGCTCACAACGGGACGACCTTGGCGGGACCACTTGACGGTCGGAGGAGGCTCTCCATTTGCCTGGCAGTTCAGCATCGCGGTGGTGCCAGCTTCGATAACTGTCTCTACAGGTTCCACAGTAATGACTGGAGGACCTGGAAGGGAAAGGTTTCTTCAGGCAATAGCACACAGTTACTTTTTCTTTCATTGTAGTGAATATTAAAGGTCGGGTCAGAATGAGGGAGAAAAAAACCCTAAGTCAGTTTACTAGGACTAAAATGATTTTTGTTCATCTTTCATTGTCAAAATATGGAATTATAGACTGGTTTGGTGTTGGAAGGGACCTTTCAAGATCATCTGGTCCAACCCCCCTGCACTGAGCAGGGCCATCTGCAACTAGAGCAGGGTGCTCAGAGTCCTGGCCAACCTCACCTGGAATGGTGCCAGGGATGGGGCAGCCACCACCTCTCTGGGCAGCCTGGGCCAGAGCCTCACCACCCTCAGCAGGAACAATTCCTTCCTTCTCTCCAGTCTAAATTTCCCTCTTTTAGTTTAAAACCATCACCCCTTGTCCTGTCCCAACAGGCCCTGATAAAAGGTTGTCCCCATCTTTCTGACAGGCCCCTTTAGGTACTGAAAAGTGTCTCCTGACCTTATAAATGCAAGTTAAAATGACAATGTTAGGCCATTTTTAATACATAGCAACCTGAGGACTGAAGTTGGGATAGAGGCCGGACAGTATGAGCACACAGTTGTCTTTATTGCTAAAATGTCTTTCTTTCCATAAAACCTGCAGGAAGATGTTATTAATCACGTCCAGGGGCAACTGAGACATCAGTAACTTGAGGCTCTAATAGAAAAGTAATGTTCAGAAATTCTACCACTAGTGAAAAAATAATTCTAAAAGAGTATTTCTGCCAAAAATAAAATATTGTCAGTGAATGCCAGGATTCACCTCACGTAACTTTCTTAAAAGTTAAGAGCCTGGTTTCATCCAGCTGTATAGACATCCTCTGTAGTCAACTAAGAGAAACAGGCCCTTTCAGAAGGTGATTCGCCCCATTCTAAGGTGGTTTCTAAGATGAGGCTGACTCACCCTCCACAGACATCCTGCCTTGGATCAGCACTGGTGTGGCCAGCAGGACTGGGGCAGGGATCAGCCCCTTGTACTCGGCACTGGGGAGACCACACCTCAAATCCTGGGTTCAGTTTTGGGCCCCTCACACCAATAAGGACACTGAGGGGCTGGAGCGTGTCCAGAGAAGAGGAATGAAGTTGGGGAAGGACACAAGTCTTGTGAGGAGTGGTTGAGGGATATGGGGTTGTTCAGACTGGAGAAAAGGAGGCTCAGGACAGACCTTCTCTACAACTCCCTGACAGGAGGTTGGAGCCAGGTGGGGTTGGTCTCTTCTCCCAAGAAACAAGTGACAGGACAAGAGGAAATGGCCTCAAGTTGTGCCAGGGGAGGTTTAGGTTGGACATTAGGAAAAATTTCTTCCCTGAAAGGGTTGTGAAGGGCTGTCCCAGGCTGCCCAGGGCAGTGGTGGAGTCCCCAGCCCTGGAGGGGTTTCAAAGCCATGGAGCTGTGGTGCTGAGGGACATGGGTTAGTGGTGCCCTGGCAGTGCTGGGTTAACATTTGACTTGATGATCTTAAAGGTCTTTTCCAATCAAAACGATTCTGTGATTCTATGCTTCTCTTCTTTGATCTCCATCACTAGCTTAGACTAGATTCTTACATATTAATATTGAGCTGAATCTAAACTTCCAAAACTGCACTGGGAGCTGCAGACACTTATCCAAAGGTGCTCCAGTCTAGAGGCACTGAAAACTTATTGCTTTGAGTCTTACTCTGAAGCATCAGGGTCAGGCTGCGTTCCACCACACCAGCATCGTTGGTAGCCACACACTTGTAGTCACCAGCATCTTCACTCTAAAGAAATGAAAACATCAAATGGTCATGTGTCCTGTCAACATGTTGTGAGGGTTTCAGTTAACAGCAGCAACTCCTGGAGGTGAATTTTCTGCAAGAGCACCTGGTTAGATTTTAGAGCATCCCAACATTTTGCTTTCATCAATGTTAAGCTGGTATTATTGTGAATTATTTTTACTGTTATTTTTCCACTTTTATTTCCTTTAACTCCTTAATTCTGATGGCCTTTTAAATTTTATTTAAATGAACTCAAGGTTCCTGCTCTTTTAAAACCCATTTCTAAACACAGACATTGGTGTATAAGGGCAAAAATAGGTCCTGACATTCATACTAGGAATGGAGATGCCAAGAGGTTTGCACATGGAGAACGTGGTTGCTTTTCAGCTGGCCTGGCTGGGTAGAACCCAGGCTCTTTTAAGGTCAAAAGCAAAGTCTCATTTAATTCAGCACAGCCAGGACTTCACACACCAACCATTGGTATGGAGATTAAGTCCTTCTGACAAAGAGAACACCAATCCATGTCGGGTTTTTTGGACACAATAATTTCATTCTAGTCTGAATTAAAACAACATTTGTTAAAGGTAAAAGCAAAAGTGGATTAGGGGTCTAGCCTCACTCTTTAAAACAATACGATCTGGAACATGGTTATTCATCAAGCACAGTGCAGAGAGACATCGTAAGAGCGCAGTGACTCACTACAGTGCCATAGATAGCAAGAGAACCATTATGCAGCTGTCGGATCCTGTTGCTACTCAGAACGCCGACTCCTTTTTTGCTCCACTGGATGGTTGGAGGTGGATCTCCTCTGACTTCGCAGTTCAGCATAGCGTTGCCACCCAAGGGCTCGATTCGGCTAGAGTGGTAATCCCCTTTGAAGACTGGAGGCTCTGAAGAAACAAGTCATGGCAGAAAAACAGCAGAGTCAAAATAAAAATGCCCTTAATGACATTCCTGGTAGGCATCATTCAGCTTCAGCTTCCTGAAGTGTGAATTTCAACCTGTTCCAGTTTTCCCATTTAGCTTTAGACAAGGTATCGATTACCAGGGATAACAGTTTTAAACTGAAAGAGGTGGGATTTATTTTAGATATAAGGAATAAATTATTAACTATGAAGGTGCTGAGACACTGGCCCGGGTTGGCCAGGGAAGCTGTGGATGCTCCATCACTGTATGTGTTCAAGACCAGGTTGGATAGGGCTTTGAGCAGCCTCTCTAGTGGGAGGTGTCCATGCCCATGGCAGGGGGGTTGGAAATAGATGATTTTTAAGGTCTCTTCCAACCCAAACCATTCTATAATTCTACTATGGAAACAGATGGGGGTGTGACCTGTCCAATAGTGACCACAACTACTGTTATTTTACATACCTTTGACATACACAAATCCAATAGCTTTGATCGAGCCAACTACATTTTCTGCTGTGCACACATAGGTACCAGAGTCCTCTTTAGATACTCTTTCAATAACGAGTTCACTGTGTCCATTTACATCATCATATTGTGCTGAAGGAAGAACACACAGTAAAGGGTTACTTCAACAATTTTAAATGCATACCAGCCAAAAAGGACCTGGGGTGTTGATCATCCGGCAGCTGAAGATGAACCAGTCTGTGCCCAGGTGGCCAAGGAGGCCACCAGCATCATGGCTTGAATCAGCACTAGTGTGGCCAGCAGGACTAGGACGGGGATGATCCCCCTGCACTAGGCACTGGGGAGGCTGCACCTCAAACACTGAATTCAGTTTTGGGCCCTTCACTCCAAGAAGGACAGTGAGGGGCTGGAGCATGTCCAGAGAAGGGCAACGGAGCTGGGGAAGGGTCTACAGCACAAGTCTTGTGAGGAGTGGCTGAGGGACCTGGGGTTTTGATGGTCTTAGAAGTCTCTTCTAAGCAAAACAGTTCTATGGTTTTATGATCCCAGTGCCTGGTGTAAGAACTGAATTAGAGCTATTCAGAAGCACAGCTCAATGCCATTGGGGCACTTCAGTTCTGAGACACCTCAGAAATGCCCAGAAAAGTCACTGCTGTGACAGTTGCCCACAAGCATGTGTCTCTGAAGTTTGTCTCAGTTTTGAGCTCTGTGAATCTGCATTCTATGAACTGCTGAGGTTTTCCTCATATTTAAGAGAAATATCATTATTTGTTGGATGCTGAGCAAATACCATCAGATACTGAATGTTTTTAATGTGTTACATTATTTGCTACAGAAAAGGATCAATTTATTAATTATCCTCCTTACAGCTTTGTCTCAGAGGCAATTTAATTACATGATTGCATAATACTGAAGATATTCCTCAAAAAATGACTGCCTAACAAGTTTACTTTTTTTTTAAATCTTCCTTATCCTAATCTAACTGCAAGGCTGTGTGGAGGAAAACAACTCTGGAGCAGAATGGGCCGTAAGAGCCAGAGTTACCCACCTGGAATGATGTTATTGTTAAAGGTCCACGTTATTTTGGGTACAGGCATCCCAGCTGCTCTGCAAGTTAATCTGAGCTCTTCTCCTTTGGTCAAAGCTACATCTCCAGGCAGTTCTGTAAAAGCTGGAAGTACATGAACTACCAGGGTGACAGTGTGTGTGTCTTCTCCGGCAGCATTGTTAGCAATGCAGGTGTAACGGCCAGAATCTTCAGGCTGAAAGAAAGCACGCTGGGGAAATTCCAGTTCTGATACATCCTACACAAAACTACTGCTTGGAACAACCAAAGAATCTCAAAAGGTTTGGAACAAGCATTCAGCAGAAATGTTCATGTGAACACGTTCACTTCCTTTCAGTTTGAAAGACGACTTACCCTTCTGTCTGCCCTTCCTGAGAATTTCTCACACAAAGTTTCACAGATATTTTACTCCTCGGTGTAAAATTAAACATTAATAAAGATTATGGAACATTAAGAAAAAAAAAAGAGAACACCACAAAAACTAATCCAGAAGTGGGTGAAAAAGAAGAGAAACAGGGTCATATTACTGCTAAACCTGTCAAGTCATAGCTTAAACTTCGGGAACTTACAACAACATTGTCCAAAATGAGGTCTCCATCTGGCATAGCCTGGTATTTTCCTGCTACTTCTGTTAAAAGCATATTGTCCTTCTTCCAGTTTATTGTTGGTGTTGGAATCCCCTCAGCCACACAGGACAGGACAGCCTGGGAGTCCTCCGTGACCGTGTACTGTGCTTCTGTGCTGAGAATCTTGGGTGGAACTGGGAGAAGAAGGTTTATTAAAAAGATTTTACCTCTGTGTATTATGCAAGCCCTACTGTAAAAGCAAACACTACTGGGCTGAAGAAACCACTGCCTGGATCTTCTGTACTGTTTCTTGCCTCCATCGAGGACCATCATTAAGCATGCCAGAGGAATGTGTGAAACACTTGTAAGGAAGTATAAAGTGAGTTAAGGAAATCACTGAATCCCAGCATGGTAGGGGTTGGAAGGGATCTCTGGAGATCATCTGGTCCAACCCCCCTGCTCCAGCAGGGTCACCCAGAGCAGGGGGCCCAGGAGCACACTGTCCAGGAGGGTTTGAAATCTCTCCAGAGAAGAAGACTCCACAACCTCTCTGGGCAGCCTGGGCCAGGCTCTGATACCCTCACACCAAAGAATTTTTTTCCTCCTATTTGTGCCCATTGCCCCTTGTCCTGTCACTGGGCACCACTGACAAGAGTCTGGCCCCATCCTCTTGCCCCCCAGGGGCCCTTTAGCT
>WUAM01000311.1:3261809-3276194 GCA_024336885.1 Actenoides hombroni
CCTCTGGCCCCGCTCCACCAGGTCCCTGTCTCTGCTGTGCTGAGCACTCCCGAGCTGGCCCCAGCACTGCAGGGGGGCATCTCCGCAGAGCAGAGCAGAGGGGCAGGATCCACTCTCTCAACTTGCTGTCCACGCTGCTGGGGATGCAGTGCTTCTGGCTTCTGGGCTCAAGTGCCTGTTGCCAGCTCATGTCCAGCTTTTCACCCTCCAGCACCCCCAATTCCTTCTCCACAGAGCTGCTCTTCATCCCTTCATCCCCAGCCTGGGTTGATCCTGGATATCGCCCCAGCCCAGGTGCGGGACCTTGCACTTGGCCTTGTGGAACCTCATGGGGTTCCCAAGGGCCCACTTGTCAAGCTTGTCCAGGTCCCTCCGGACGAGTCCCATCCCTCAGGTGTGTCCGCTGCACCACTCAGCTTGGCGTCACCTGCAGACTTGCTGAGGGAGCACTCGTTCCCACTGACCATGTCACTGATGAAGATACGAAGCAGCAGGGACGGGCAACGTTCCCTTAGAGATGCACTGTCTCTTCAGCTTGCCATCTTACCCTGGACGTGGAGGGTGGCGTGCCTGTGCGCGGAGCCAGCGGCGTTGCGGGCCACGCAGGTGTACCGCCCGGCGTGGGCCAGCTCCGCAGCGGGTATCTCTACAGCGCCTGCCAGGGAGAGAGCACGTCACAACCCGCAGCGGGGCCCGGCATTCCCACGAAAACCCTCTCCATCTTAAAAGGTCTATTGTTTTTTTAATTCTAAGAAATCGGAGAGGGAGGGAGGGAGGGTTGTTTGGGCGCTTGCTTGCGTTTGTTTAATTAGTGACTTCTCGATGTGCCTTTCGCCCATCTTCCGCGGCTGAGCTCCAGCCGCGCGCAGTACCTGAAGAGAGGATGCTGTAGCCATCTCCTCTGGAAAGCAGCTTGATGCCGTTTTTGGTCCAATGAACCGAGGGGACAGGAACTCCTGAGGCGGTGCAGGAAATGACCACTGGAGACAGCCTAGTTACCAGCAGGTCTGTGGCTTCATCTGCTATGGACGGGGGCACTAAAAATGAAGATCAATGCAAAGGTTACTTGCCCATTTTCATTTTTATGAACTCTTGGGAATAGCTTCTCTTTCTTGGGAGTGTGGATATCAGTAGGATAAAAGGATGATGTAAAAACCTCATCCCCACATTGGAACGCCCTAAGGAAACTCTGGGTGCCATACAGATGTAACAGCAATATCCCCTCTACCTTGAACTGTGAGCTCAAGTGCTCTTCGGTCCTCTCCTGCATCATTTGACACGGAGCACTCGTAGACAGCAGTGTCATCCACCGTGGGAGAAATGATTACTAAGGAGCCTGAAGACAGAAGTCTGGATAAAGAAAGGAGAAGAAACGACAAGCCATTGAAATCCTTCTTTTCTTCTCAGCCCACAGAATTTGCTGGCTAGGCAAGATTACATTTAGGCATGGCTAGATTCTTACGGTGCTAAAATCATCCCTGAAAAGCAAACATCTCTCACCTGTATGTATTCTGGTTCTGGTCAACACTAAGCAGATGCCCATTTTTCTTCCAGCTAATTGCTGGTCTGGGAATTCCAGTGGTTTCACAAGGCAAAGTGGTCTGCACATTTACAGTAACTGTAATATTTGTATGTCCAGGAGCAATAGTTGGAGGAACTAAGGACAAACAGAGCCTAATTATTCAGAATGAAAATATATATATATATATATATATATATGGCCCCCTTCCCCCCATACCTATATACATAGAACTGAACTGTCTGAATACATTCACTTGATTTTTATAAAGAGTATCTTGATAGCAGCAAACTTACTAAACATGTAGCATGGGATGTGTCAAGTCTTTCTAGTTCCAGTGCACAAGGGATAAATAAATATTTTGTCATGAACATTTGGCTTGTATTCCTAAGGTCACAAGTGCCTTCCTATATTTTTATTTATTTATTTTTTCACCAGAGCAGCTAAAAACGGAAAATTGGCCAAACTTAAAACTGGGCCTGTCAGAACCAGAAGAATGATGGAACTGGACTTGAGACTTGTCCAAACACAGATAATTAGCTAAAGCCCAAGCTTTTACCAAGGACCTGCAGATCGATCCGTTTGCGGTCGGTGCCAGCTGTGTTGGTGGCCATGCACACGTATCGGCCTGTGTCGGTCACGTGTGCCGAGTGGATGTGGAGAGATCCATCCTCTGACATGGAGTACCTGAAACAAAACCATGTTGTTTGGGCTGGTTTTTTTTTCAACAGAGAACCACTGGTTATCCTGGGAGTGCAGAAGGAAAAGATGACTCGGGGTACAAGACAAACAGCCCAAACACGTAGGGTCTTCATTTGGGCGCGTTAGAATTTTCTCATTTATTGCATTTATTTTGACTTCACTCATTCCCAACACATCCATTTTCCAGAGAAATTATGAAATCTTGCTGACACGGTGATTCCACATAAATGATGACAGATTTGCAGAAAATATCCCAAAGCCCTTTTTTTTTTTATGATTTCACATTTAACCATAAAATACCTCATTAACACTTGTGCTTTTTCTTTTTACTTTGAAAATACAACTGAATCTCAGAATCATGTAACTGCCTAGATTGGAAAAGACCTTTAAGATCATTGAGTCCCCTGCCAAATTACTTCCCCTTCAAACAGTCAGAAGCCAGAAATCATTCACTGTAATTCAGGTTGATACTGAACACGTATAGAAAGGATTATATATTTGAAACTACAGAGTACACTCAAGTAGTTTTTGGTCTGCTTGAAATTGGTTGGCTTGATCTTCAAACTCCACATATATATAAAAAAATATGAAGATCTTTCACATTGACTGTTCAAGACATTTAATATCAGAAGAATTATTATTACATTTGGTTGCCAAAGGAGTTTTTCATCCACCTTAAAAATTAAAAGGATGAAACCTCTTGTATTGTTATTTTTCTGCAGAACAACTTCTTTGTGCTAATTTCCACGGCTGTATTTTCCTCATTTGGGTCTATTTGAGATGATAATGAAAATATGAGTTCCGATCGGTGAAAAGAAAACTAATTTACAAGTCATGGATGTCTAATAAAGCTTTCTGTAATTAAACCATTCTTAAAAAAAACCCCAAAACAACGAAGAATACTTGTGCTGACTTCTGGACAATACCTTGTATTGTTTCCAGTAAAAATAGCCCCGTCCTTCCTCCATGTAATCCTCGGGGCTGGGACTCCCTCCGCAAGACACTCCAGCACCGCGGAAGCGTTTAGAAGCACAACGGCAGTCTGAGGACCGCTTCGGATTGCAGGAGCCACTGTCGTGGGGAAAAAAATCAATGGGGATCTAAGAAAAAACACTTTGCTCTGCAGTGACTGAAAGGAAACAGAGGAAAGCAGATGCAGTAACGGGTCTGGGGATCGCTGCAGAGCCAGGAACAAGCTTCTTACCGTTCTGCGTAGCGCACACGGTAATTGCCACGATGCAGAAGGGAAATGAAAAAGAAAGGTTGTTGGCAACGCTCTGTAAAGATCATCTTTGCAACTTACTGCAAATGTTATTGTATAGTGACAACAGCTAAAAGAGTTCAGTGTATTTAATTCAGCAAAACAAGGCTGTGGTGAGATCCTTGCTTCCTAATTACAGATTAAGGACACAAAAGAATGTGTAACGCAGGTACATATGATTAGGTTGTGACCAGAATAGGAGCAGGAAAAAGTTCTTATCACCACCTGAGCATGAGAGTAGAATAGTTTCTGACCAGACTAAAAGCGAGAAAAAAAAAAAGAGGTTTAAAATGAAACTCAAGCCTCTGGTAGTACGGCACAAGTAGGTGCACAGGGCTCTTCAAGCTCTGTCTTCCTGCTCTCTCCTGCTTACAGGTGCAGAGAAGCAGCCATGGTTTTCAGATAACCTGCAAAACTGGTGGCCAAGGTAGCTATGAAACCTGTCCCATAAGATGCCAGACAAATGCTCTTAAGAATTTCTCTGAATTTATCTAAGAGCATTTCTAGGTCCTCATTCTGGATGCATCCTGTCTGTGTGTCAGGATGACGGGAAGATGCACAGTACCCTTCCATCAGCAGGAAGCACAGGCAGATGGAGAGTGAGCTATGGTGAGTCCCACCACCAGGTCCTTTAGCGTGGAGGACAACCGTGGACCGAGGTGGTGGCACACGTGATGTAAGACACACGGTCCCACAGTTTAGACCCAGCCTCAGCAGCCAGCGCTTGGCTAGAAAGAGGCAATTAATGCTTCTTTCTTGCCACGTGAACTGCAGAAGCACCACGCGACGATGCCAAGGCACAAGAGGGGGTCCATCACTTTACCGTGCACCGTCAGCACGAACTCCCGGGTCGTTTTCCCGGCGATGTTCCTTGCCAGGCAGGTGTAGCTCGCGCTATCGCTGAGCTCAGCGTTATTGATCTGCAGGTACCGCCCCTGGGACAGGATTCGAACGCGAGGAGTTCCCTGAAAGGGAGAGAGAGAGAGAGAGTTTGACAAATTTAACGTTACCCTTGTTTTCCTCAGGAGGACAAACCAGCCTTTCATCGCGGAGTAACAAAAGCCATGAGAAAAGGCCAAAGGGACTGCATTCAGTGCTGGCTTAGCTTTGTTTGCATCCAAGAAGGCAACAGGGTAAACAAAGGGGTTTTTTAAAACATTTTAATTTCCTTAAGGGTCCCCCTTGAAACTCCTACTGGAACTTGTGCCTGAATAGCACAGTTTTTCTGGGGGTGCCTAGGCAAAGGGCTTTGGAGTTTTTATGCAAAGGGGCAGCTAATAGCACACAATGAATGTTTTGGTTTGGGTTCTTTGGGTTTTTTTGAAAGTCCATGCACAATACAGGCAGAAGAAATACAAGGTTCTCTATACTGTTCTTCAAACATCAGTCTTGATCAGGGGAGCCAGCATAAACTCAGCCTGCTAAGGTTCCTACCCAGCATTTCTGAACCTGAGTTCACCACTCTTCTCAGCTCTGCAATGACTCCCCAGCACCTCCTGGGGAGCTATTCGAAGTCCAAACTTTTTTACCATAGAATCACAGAATCGTTTTGGTTGGAAAAGGCCTTTCAGCTCATCGATTCCAACTGTTAACCCAGCACTGCCAGGTCACCACTAAACTGTGTCTCTCAGCACCACATCTACATGTCTCTGAAACCCCTCCAGGGATGGGGACTCCACCACTGCCCTGGGCAGCCTGGGACAGCCCTTCACAACCCTTTCAGTCAAGAAATTGTTCCTCATGTCCAACCTAAACCTCCCCTGGTGCAACTTGAGGCCATTTGATATGACCACAACCAGTCTGGGTCATATCTGCATGACTGACTGACAGTACAAATGTTCAAAAAAACCCGACTGGGTTTAAATAGAAAAACCAAACAGTAGAAAAAAAAGAACAGCAACTGAAACTTTTCCAGTATGTGCTACCCACACTTTGGATGACATTGAAAGCTGACATTCTCATCTACTCTCTGAGAGTCTGAGAATAACTACTACAAGAGATGAGTTTCATTTTAAACCTGTTTATTTTCTCACTTTTAGTCTGGTGAGTCCAATTCTGCCCTTCTCTGCACTAGGACCCTGATGTGCTGGTCTCATCCTAGGCACCAACTCAGCCAGTCTACCAACTCAGAATTAAGTCCACCAGTGCTGCAGCCTCAGAGGTGGAATGGTTCACCACCAGAGTGGGCTATGGACAGCCAGATTTGGGGTAATAACTGGTATTTCCTGTTGAGTACCCAGCCTGTGCCATGGTTTCTATACACAGAAGCATACAGATGACAACGGACAGGCGATGATGCTGTCCTTTCATCTTTCTGTTCTGCTCAGGGTGTGTCAGAAAAAAGTATCTTTCATAAAACAAAATTCAGGAATTCTTTTAGTGTTTAAATAAAGCTGGATTAGATCAAGATGCTCCTCCTTAATTCTTAACGCTCAACGTGCATTTCTAGGTCAACAAAGAGTGCAAGGACCCCAGAGCTGCTAGAGGTTAGATCCTTCTATGGTTCTGCTACCAAACGTGGTGGGGCTGCACAATTACCTCGTTAAGCACACAGAAGTCTAGAGGAGACCTCAAAATCTGCACACTGGAAGACAACAAAACCAGGAGGAATGAGACCCACCATCATGAGGCTGTTACACAAAAAAGCAGTGATGATTTCAATTGCAACAGCACTGCAACACAAGCACCTGACTTTCTCCAGCCCCCTCTTGCAACCACGACACCTTAATTTCTCCAAGCTGAGGAGGATATGAGGAGCACCTCTCTTTCCACTCTGCAGCTCTTTCCCAGCTGCTTAGTATTAGGAGGCTCTTACATGGATTTGAGATTGAGAAAGCAACCAGGCATTCAGGAGGACACTAATGTTTTCCTGATACCTGGGGTATATATTTATACAAGCTAAGTTGAAGAATGAAAAGGACAATAGGGAACAGAATAAACCAAAGTCTGCTACTTAGAGTCCACATGACAAGTTGAGAGTGTCATGTCTGAAAAAAACTTCTAATTTAAGTGTAGTGCTGGAGGAGCGCAAACTCCAGAGACAGAAATTCCCTACGCTGCTATAAATCCAAAGGCAGGGGATTGACCATACTGCACAACCAAGATGCCTCAGCCTCACATACTGAATTCATGAGGCAAGAGGAGAACTACTGTTCCAGAAGTTAATTCACAGGTTGTCAGCCCAGTACCTCTGTCTAGCATAGTGTTCCTCTACTGCTTTGGTTCCCAGTGAATATTTGTACCAGTGGCTTCTTTTCATGGGTTATTTAAATACTGCTTTTAAAACACAAGATTACCAAGAAAGACTGAGGCAAAAAGTATTCACATACTTAACTCCCAAGCCTTGTTCAACTTTGTTGCATAAAAAAAAGTAAATAAATAAAAATCACCACCCAATTAAAGAATTAAGCATTCAGAAGGGTGTTTTTGTTAAACTTGTTCCTAGCCAGATCTTGTCCTATATTTAAGGTAACATTCCCCAGCAGCACTTAGTGAGACATCATTGCCCACCACCTTCCTACTTCTTCCACTAATATTATATATTTCATAAATATTATACAATGATATTTAAATATACTTTAAAATAGAGAAAGTGCCTGAGGAATGGTGTGTCAGAGGGAAAGCTCATAAAGCAGAAATTCATGTGAAGACAACTGATGGGCTGCAGTTAAGGGAGCCACAATTCATAAGCTGAATTTGTTTCCTCTTTATTAATGAATAAAGATCAATTGAGGGAAAATTATCAATTAATTAAGTTCGACTAGTAACAGAACTTAAATTGTTCACTTGGAAAGCACCTAACATGCTTTAACATGACACTACATGGAATTCTGAATGAAAAAGATTCATTTGATACAAAACTGTGGCGATTAACAACCCATTCTCTTTTTTTTTTTTTTTTTTTCCAACATAAAGAATTTAAACTCCTTTCTAAATATGCTACTAGAATAGGAGGATGCATAATATACCCAAAGGAAACATACAGTGCAGTCTTTTCTCAGCTACCTTTCCTGGGAAGCCATTCAGGAGTATACCGAAGGCTTCTAGCATTGTGCAGAGGATCCAGGAGGAGCAAGGCATCCCCCTAAAGGAAAAAAGAACAAGTAACAGCGGGGTGGCCACTTCACGTGCTTGCTAGCTGCAGGTACTCAGTGAGGACTAACTGGGGCTACTCAGCTTCTCTCGAATTCAAGGCACTGTAACTTGGGCTGCACTGAAGTGCAAGTGAGCAGAGTAAGAAACCTCAAGCAGTGTGTGAGAAAAACAAAGGGAGCACGAGGCGAGTACCAACAACTGAACCGCTGTACCTCCAAGAGTTCTCCATTTTTAAGCCACGAGATTGTCGGAGGTGGCACGGCATCCGACCTGCATTCCAGGATAACCTGTCTGTTCTGCAGCACGGTCAGGTCCTGGGGACCACTGGTACCAGCAATGTTAGGGGGAACTGTTACAAACACGAAGAGAAACATAAACACCACACAGATGAGCTACCATTAAAATTATTCGCTGAAAATTTCCAGTGTGTTTCTTAAGGTTTAAAATAAATGCAAAGCTACAGCATCATTATTTAGTTCTACTTTTCCATACCTGTGCTAAAGGTATCACGTTTGTTAAACTGGTGAACCTGTTTCCCAAGGCACATGCTGGAAACTACTGTGACAGAAATGAAAGTCCCAGTGCCAGCATTTAAGCCAGAGAGAGCAGAGAACACCCGCTCTGAGTTTCATGAGCTGCTCATCAATAAGCAGAGGAGTTTTAATCTTCAAGAAGAAACCTGAGGTGTATTGGAGAGCTGCAGTAGTCCTATTTACACTTCTTTACTGTCACCACATTTTATGTATTCATTTCTAAATATATTTCTTACGTTTTTCTATAGAAAAATGAAGATGATCATAGATACCAGTATATGTCACGTGGAATTCAGTTGCAGCAGGTAGAACTTTCCCTTTTGGTTGGGGATCATGTTCAGAATCATAACCCTTATTCAGAAATGTTAATTATGATCCTCTGGTGTAAAATCACTTACTCCAAACACGCAGCATTTCTTCTTTAGCAATATGTCACTTGTGAAACGAGATACTGATACGTACCTTAGTAGTTTACATTTTGAAGGAATGATTATTTTCCTAAATTAAACTTACCATGGACTCTTACTAAATATTCCTTATCAGCATCTCCTGCTGGGCTAGATGCCAAACACGTGTATCGTCCTGTGTCCTCCACCTAGAAACACACCAACAACTTCAGCAGAAACCTCAGAACATGGGAACAATCCAGAAAAACTGTGAAATACAAACATGGACAACATCATATAACAGGCAACACTTGAACACAAACACAATAGATAAGAAATGCTTGAAAATAAAGTAATGAAGTTCTTGAAACCTTCTTTAATTTACCACAGTGGGACTGTGTAGAGATGGCTTAGGAGGTGCAAGACACCATAAAATCTCTCTGCATAATGCATCTCCAGCAAGAACCTTTCTCTTTGTAATGCTTTTTGTATCAATAAATGGTAATCAATAAAGTTCAAACTGGCTACAGGTACCCATCTAAGCATGGGTCAGTTTGGGGCAGTAAGGAAACCTTTGTGTGAACACATACTCAATCATACCTTGATGTTTTCTCCTTCCTGTAAACTCTTCATTGCCAAGTGTTTGCTTTACAAACGAAATGAGCAGAGATCAGTCCCCAGTCCTGTCCCACTTCTGTTTGGTGAACTTCAGCCTGTCTCTCCATAGCTGAGTACAGCCTTAGGTTACTGGTGCATGTCTTGAAAGGTTATTTTTCCCTGGACTCTCTTATTGTCTGAATTAACCTGAAAGTCTTTCTATTGTCTTTGTTTTTTCTTAACTTGCACACAGATGACTACAAATGCAGCTTTTCTCTGCAATCTATGGCTTATACATAGAATCACAGAATTGTGCTGGTTGGAAGAGACCTTCAAGATTGTCACATCCAACATGTGAGAAGCAAATGGCTATTAGGAAAATCCCAGCTAATCGAAAGAGAAGAAAGGCTGAGGAGAAGCTATAAAACATTAAAGAAGAAAAGCAAGAGATGAGTAACAAGAGCCAAATAGGACTCTCGAGGAACAAGAGCACATTACAGACACAGACTAAACCCAGAAGTAACCCCAGAAGAAGACAAGTCCCCAGCATTGATTGTTCTGCTTTGCAACAAGAAGCACCAATAAACAAAAAAACCTACATAATTCTGAAGTGAACTTGAAGTCCTAATGCTCAGAAGAGGGAGGAGTGCTTGGGCACACTCAACCCGTAACACTTCACTTGTTCTATATGGGAAACTCCAAGGTGGGGCTTAAAAAAACATATTGTCTAACACAAATGTAGGTGGATGATTTTATAGAGGCTTTTTAGGACACATCTTAGGGTGGTCCTCATAGGAGGCAGTTCTGCACACTCCTCGAGGACTTGCAAAACTGAGCCTATTCTGAAACAAATACTCTACCTGAGCACTGGTTATTCGAAGGACTTCTCTTAGGACATGAACATTTTCATTCTGCAGAAGTGGGCGCCCATCCTTCATCCATGAGATTCTGGGGACTGGAATGCCCGAAGAGATGCAGAGAAGCTCAAGAGGGTTGTTGACAATGACAGAGAGCTCTTCTGGTTCATCGGAACCATTGATGTGAGGCGGCTCTGTGGGAGGAAGAACACCTGAGGTCTTCATTGACTCAAGAGGACTGTAAAACGTGATACCAGCCTTGAGGTTAGAGTCTGTACAATTAGTCTACTTTAGTATTATTTCTCACCGTGTCATGAATTCACTGAGGATCTTATGCAATGGCCATCTGCCTCTGTCTATTAATTTGCATATTTTATCAGCTGGAATTACTAGTTAGAAAATGTTTTCATCATCAAAATAAATAAATTATATAATATCAGTGGATACATTTACTAGCTCTTTAACTGTTGTAGAAGCACGGAATCATAGAATCATTTCGGTTGGAAGAGACCTTGAAGATCATCGAGAGTCCAACCGTTAACCCAGCACTGCCAGGGCACCACTAAACCATGGCCCTCAGCAACACATCTACACAACTTTTCAGTTCCTCCAGGGGTGGGGACTCCACTACTGCCCTGGGCAGCCTGGGACAGGACTTGACAAACCCTTTCAGGGAATTGTTCCTCATGTCCAATCTAAACCTCCCCTGGCAAAAATTGAGGCCATTTCCTACTTGTTCCTTGGGAGAAGAGACCAACCTCACCTGGGTCCAACCTCCTTTCAGGGAGTTGCTGAGAGTGAGAAGGTCTCCCCTGAGCCTCCTTTTTTTCCAGGCTGAACAACCCCAGGCCCCACAGTCGCTCCTCACAAGACTTGTGCTCTAGACCCTAAGTCTGAGTTCTTTACATTGAGGGTGGTAGAACAGTGGAATGGGCTGCCCAGGGAGGTGGTTGAGGCCCCATCCCTGGAGATATTCAAGGTGAGGTTGGACATGGCTCTGAGCAGCCTGGTCTAGTTGAGGGTGTCCCTGCTCACTGCGGGGGGACTGGACTAGATGGCCTTTGGAGGTCCCTTCCAGCCCACGCCATTCTATGATTCTACCCTAATACCTTCAGCTATGGCTTCGTCTGTATTATCAGCCCTGTCAAACTGAATTTCTAATAACCAAAGTTACTCATTTAAACCAAATACATTTGTAAATTGTATCCTTTTTCAGTACTTAGGAAACACTGGGGAAAAATATATACTATAATACACATTCACATACCTTTAGTTATCTACCATTTAGTTATTTCTCCTATTTAGCACAGTAAGTGTTTCTTGAAAACGTTCCTCATCCCTAGAGAGTTTTTAAACTGTTGTTCTCATTTTCAACTTGAATTTTGCTCTTCTGAAAGGTTAACACTTACCCAGCACTTTCAGGGAGAAGTGCTTGCTGATATCTCCAGCTTCATTGGATGCCACACAAGTGTATTTGCCTGTGTCACCAGTCTCTGCTTTTACAAAATGAAGGACCATTCCTTGGTGACTTGACGTCAGGTGAGCTCCAAGGATCAAAGGATGTCCATCTTTAAACCAGGACATGGTGGGGGCAGGAGTGCCATCGGCAAGACACTTCATTGAGGCTGAACTGCCTTTTACCACAGCCACGTCCTCCATTCCTCCTGTGTTATCCAAGCTTGGTGGCACTGTCAAGGAACAAGAGTTCAACCCAGGGGTTAATTCTGAACGTAAAAAATCTGGAATGCAGATACCCTTTTGCACTTATATTCATGTGTTAAAGTTCACTTGGAAATTATACATTTATTCTTTCTAAAAACCCGGTGACGTGTTACGGGTGTCAAGTCAAGTGAGGACTCTTCTAGGGTTAAAACACTTTCCATTAAAAAAACCCACACATCGAAAAGTTCATGTTTTCCTAATGATTACCTATCTAAGACACACTTGTGGTTGTCTGCAACTTTGTGCTGGTGAGGAAGAAAACTGAATATTAGGTTAAAAAAAAAGGAATAAGATGCTTTACATAAAGCATTTCAGAGAAACTCACCAAAAACCTGAAGGCTGTAATGTTTGTTGTCCACTCCAGCCCTGTTAGATGCCACACAAGTGTACACACCAGTGTCAGATGTCTGCACTCGGGCAAGTCTAAAGAGAAAATCATTTTAAGCAAGCTGTACACAGAATAAATTACTATGGCATGGTTTGGATCAAAGTTTGTTCTTTCTTCCAAAAATACTAGCAGAATTATGCTGATATAGCAAAAGAGAACAGAAAACTCAGCTAGTTAAAAGAGATGAAAACCAACCTGAGAATTTGCCCAGCTGACAGCAACCTGATTTGGGAGGAGACAGACAGAGGAAGGCCATTCTTTAGCCAGTTTATCTGTGGTGGTGGGGTTCCAGTAGCAGTACATTCAATATTTAGGGAGGTGTCCAAAAGGGCAGTGAGGTCCTCTGGTTCATCTTTATTATTGGCTATTGTTGGAGGAACTACATTTTGTAAACGTTGAAAAGGAAGATATTAAAACTGGCTCTTCAAAAATCATTCTGCATGTGTTACCTTGCAGGAAATCCTGCATGTAATGCCCCACAGGCAATTCCATAAGAATATCCCCATTTTTTTTAATATTTTTTTTTTTGAGAGTAAATTCTCTAGCAATAATATTGAGCACTAATAAATTATCCATACGCATATTTAAAATCAGATGCACTTTAGAGAGACAGTGGAATTATCTCTTTGCTTTGTCAGGCTGTGGCAAGCAAGGAGGAGCTCGGAGCCCGAAGTCCATGGGGAGAGGATGACAATGCAGGGAGGAGCAAGTGGTCAAGCCTTACAGGGGAGGGGCTGAACTGTTCAAGGGCCAGATGGGACTCAGCATTTTGCTGCCACTCAAACTCACCTCCTTAAATAAATCCTAAATCAAGTGGAAGTTAGAAACACGCAGAGGAAAGTCAATTTATTACTTCTGGATGTGCACGCTGATTGAATTTTTTAAATAGAGAAAGTTTCAAACCCCCTGGTTAAGTATCCTGGGTGATTATTCTCACAGAACTGTTTGGGTTTTATAGGTCAGTTTGAAAGCCTTGCTCCTGGGGACAAGAGAGGACTCAGTGTGTAAAGAAGACCCAGCCACATGTAGCTCTAAGCTCTGGCTGACTGAAGATTCCATCCTGCACCATGACAGTTGCATAGATGCAAGACCGTCCAAGTTGCTTATTGCTTGAACCTCAACTGATACAAATTGACCAAAAAAGCCCTTGCTGTTGTGCAGTGCCATTCTGTCCCCAAAAGGTGTGATGTGATCATTCAGTATCACTGTTTATTATATCAGAGGTCATCTGTTGCTCCTCTGCTCATGGTCCAATGGAGTCTGTCCAATGGGGACAGACACACTGCTGTGCAACGCTGCCTGTGCAGAGCTCTTCACTCTTCCACACTGGTCATTATAGATCAGAAACACATTCCTCACAAGTTAAAACACTGCTAAAGAAGAGTTGTGCTCACTACCTTCAGCATGTCAAATTGTGCAAGAGAAGAAAGAATTTAATCCAAAGCCCTCTCATTTTTCTTTTAAACTCTAGGGTCCTTTAACTCTTAGTTCCCTACTATACTACTCTGGTTTGAAGTGATTCACTTTGCTTGGGATTAGCGAAGATAAACTAATTCAAAACCAACCAAACAAAAAAACCCCAATCAATCAACTGCAAGTGTATCTTTCTTTACAAAGAAAAAATCACTGCGAGCAGAATTCCTCTGTTATGAAATACACCGAAGGAATTAATTTCTCTTTGTCCCAAAACATATTCAACCACTGATTTCAAGCTTTCTGTCATTGACAGAACATCCTGCGCTATCTACAGTACATGAAATTGGAAACACATGCCCATAGTATTACACTGGAGGCAGGCATTGCTTTCCTGGCCTTCCCTTGGGAGTGCTTTACAAAGCTGGGATTATGGAGCAGGTTTCAGTTTCAGGTCTGTGAAAACTCACCGTACACATTCAGGTTGAAAATTCGGTCTTCCTCGCCAGCAGGATTAGTAGCCACGCAAGTGTATTTTCCTGTATCAGAACTCAGAGCTCTGAAAATGTTTAAGGTGCTGCCATCTGGAGTCACTCTACAAGGAAGGTCATAAACCACATTTATACATTTAAATTGACTACCTCTATCCTCTTGGAAATTCAGTGACACAACCATTTTTGTTTTGCAAAATATTTTTTCCTAGAGATCTCCTGTTTAGCCTTGTGTTAGGATTCAAGTCCAACCAGGCTTCTGAAGAACCCATAATGAAAAGCATCAAGAGCAAAATGGTTCCATGTCTCAGATCTTTCCCTTCCGAAGGAATTTCATGGAACTTATTGACCTTAAAAAACTTTAATGAACCTGATGAATTTTAATGGAAGAAAGGAAAACAGATACTATATACTTAACTCT
>WUAM01000311.1:3276205-3304218 GCA_024336885.1 Actenoides hombroni
AAAATAATTAAAATAAAATCCCTGTAGTAACAAAGTATACTAGATCTACAGAAGCTAAAGAGGGAGACAGTGTTCTTAACCTGGCTAATCTATGACTCATGCCCTCTTCACACTCCCTCCTTAGGGATCTCCTTTATAGAATCATAGAATTGTCAGGGTTGGAAGGGACCTTAAAGATCATCTAGTTCCAGCCCCCCTGCCAGTGGCAGGGACACCTTATTCTCCCTCACTCTTTAGGGCCCCCCGAGGTTTACAATTTTAGAAGAAGACAATGCAGAGTCTGCTTATTTTTGCTTGCCTTAGTCTTTCCAAATCGTCAGTGGCAACAGTTTTTCCATCTTTAAGCCATTGCATAAGAGGTGTGGGCACTCCGTGGGCATTGCAGATGAGCTGGATGCTTTCTCCCCGGAGGACGCTGACCTCGCTAGGCATTTCAGAGCCAGCAATATTAGGAGGAACTGGAAACAAGTGATGGAGAGAAGATTCATCAGCAAGAAACATAATCTAAACTATACAAAGTTACACTGCAGTAGCTCATAAGGACTAGCATTTATTGCAGTATCTCCATTCAGATTTAGTTTAGAAAGTACAGGATTGTATCATTTCTAGAGAAAAATTCAAAGCCACTTGAATCATTCCTTGAAACAGCTAATTTACAAAATTAAAAAAAAAAAACAACCCAACTTTTTTTGCCATTATATTTAATATCTGCTCAAACAATGCTAACCTGTACAATAATATTATGACAAAACCCCGTTTCATTAAACATCACAATGCACTGCAACAATCAAATGCCTGTTCAAATTCCAAGGTCTCCTACAAGCAGAGGTGAAGAATATTCTCTCTCATGCAAATTTCTGACTAACAGTAGAATCCTTCAACCAGTTTTCCCCCGCTGTTTGCAAATGATAGAAATAATGGTCCAAATTGTCCACTTTTTTACATGTTTCTGTTATCTCAGTGTCTCTAGTAGAGACACAGTGTGATATTCAACCATTCCCGCTCGCATGCCTTACCTTGGATAGAGAGCACATAACTTTTCTGAGCTTTCCCCTCTATATTTGAGGCAATGCACGTGTAGGTCCCACTGTCTAGAAGCTGAGAGCGAACTATCTGTAGCTTGCTTCCACCAGATAAAATATGAACTTCAAGAGAATCAGAGTTTTCTGAAAAGATGTAAACAGGCAGTCATTCCAAACCAGGTCTCCACCACATCTTGAGACCTTTTTTTCATCCAAATTTCAAAACAAAACAGAGATTCTAATCAGTTAACATAAGAGTCTGTCTAGAGACAGATGAAGAAAAACAAACAGAAAATAGCACAGAGGTGCCTCAAAGAGGTGGGAAAAAGAGCAGAAAAGAGCATGAAAGAACATTACCTATTGGTTTTCCATTCTTAAGCCACACTAACGTTGGTGGAGGAATTCCAGTAGCATCACACACAAAGGTAACAGGATTACTGATGGTTTCATTGACCGACTCTTGCTCGGGGCCCTCTATATTTGGTGGCACTGTGAATTGAATGGAAGTAGTAAGAAGGGTTTGGTTACCAAATATTTCTGTAAATTGATTTTGAGTTGTCTACAACGTCTATGATATAACAACTGCTGCAGTTAATGCAGAGCATGCTCACCGTAAACGTTAAGATGGAAGTTTTTATCATCTCGCCCTGCAATATTTATGGCTTTGCACACATACTGGCCTGTGTCAGAAACCTAAAATAAAATTAGAAAAAACCCACTTTTTATTCCTCATTTGAATTTTTACTTAGTCTGATTTTAATGCTACAGTTTAGAGACATTGCCTCTGTCAACCCAAGGCCCTCTTCACAGCATGAAAGGCCACCAGTAAATACATCTCCTATGTACAGTCAGTAGAATACACCAATAAAGAGCAAAATAATTGCTTAGCAGCAGCAGAGCAATGGCAGATGCCACGGCCCACAAGCCCGGCCTACCTCTGCACCTCTGATTCGTAACGTTTGCCCCTCTGCTAAGATCTCCACCTTTGTGGACTCTGAAATGATGCGCCTGTTCTTGTACCAGGTGATGACCGGTGGTGGAATGGCATTGGATTCACACTCCAAAACGACCGGGGTGCCCACTCTCACATTCAGCACGGTCAGCGAGGTTCCGCTGTGGTCTTTGATGCTTGGGGGCACTGTAGAAGAAGCTCAGAGTTAATTCTGCCTTTGCTTTGTGAGAAGGTGGAAAACAACCTCATAGAAATGAATACACACTACTGCGTTTTCAAAGCAATACAGATTATTTCAGGAAATAGTAAAAAACAAACCAAGGACAGTAAGGAAACTCTTCTTCTGACTTTCCCCAGCTTGGTTTCTGGCAATACAAGTATATTCACCATCGTCTGGCAGTTTGGCTCGGGGAATCTGCAGGGTCCGAGCACCTGAAGTAAAGAGAAAAGCCTTGAGATTTCTTCTGTGGTTATCGTATCAATCTCAAATGCTACTTGAAAATTGCAAGTCCAACAGATGGAGCACAGGCACTAAATTAACCTCAGATTCACAAAAGCACTATATTGGCATTGTTTTTTAAGGTTCATACTGAGTTCAGTTTTTGGCCCCTCACTCCAAGAAGGACATTGAGGGGCTGGAGCGTGGCCAGAGAAGGGCAATGAAGCTGGGGAAGGAGCTGGAGCACAAGTCTTGGGAGGAGTGGCTGAGGGACCCGGGGTTGTTCAGCCTGGAGAAAAGGAGGCTCAGGGGAGACCTCCTCACTCTTGACAGCTCCCTGACAGGAGGCTGGAGCCAGGCAGGGTCAGTCTCTTCTCCCAGGGAACAAGCAATAGGACAGGAAGAAAAGGCCTCAATTTGTGCCAGGGGAGGTTTATGTTGGACATGGGGTAAAATATCTTCACTGAAAGGGTTGTCAAGCCCTGGAGCAGGCTGCACAGGAAGGTTGTGGAGTCTCCTCCTCTGGGGAGATTCCAAACCCACCTGGACACTGTGATCCTGGGCCTCCTGCTCTGGGTGACCCTGCTGGAGCAGGGGGGTTGGATGAGATGATCTCCAGAGGTGCCTTCCAAACCCTACCAATCTGTGAAATGACACAGACACTCATGGACCTTATTTACAGTGGGGATCTTCACATGGTTAAGGAGCCCTCAGAATACAGGATCTCTTCCTGAGAGTCCAGCAGGGTTAAACCAGTTTTCCACTGAACTCAACAGGAAGGTTTTTTGTCACATAAGCCAGGAGAATTTATCTTAGTCTGGGTTACAATTTCTGATCATTTCTTTGAAAGGTGAGTCAAAATACCTCAGCTTTCATCGATACCTATACAAGACTGCCTCTGTTATGTGATTTGCCCTCTAGTCTTGTCCACACAGTTTATTTCAGTGATTTCAGGCTGAGCCAGTTTCTTTAAAAGAGAACCCACCCAAGAGCCATGAAATTACTAAACACAGTAGGCCAAGTGTCTTGTCTACTCACTGGGGGAATACTAAGAATATAGTGGCTCCAAAAATAGTGGCCATTGCCCTTATCAAGACAAAACATGCTGCAGAAATAGCTGAGATTCCTCACCAGGCACAATAAAAATGTTGGTACTTGAGCTGATAGGTTTTCCATTCTTGAGCCAGGTGAGATCAGGAGGTGGAATGCCAGTGACCTCGCAAGTCAGAGAGATGAAATTATTCACCACCACAGTCAAATTCTCAGGATTAGTACCAACAACACTTGGAGGAACTGCAGAGAGAAATACATTAATAGCATTAACCTACCACAGCATCAGCAAACGATACTCTACAAGACCTTTCACATCCTATGAATGGATCCACTGCTTTTTGGCTCTATCTGGAAATATGACCGATCCAATGGTCGCTCCTGTTCCTACAATTCACAGAAGTTTCAATGACTGCATGTGCAGTCCTCCTGTGCTGGAGATTTGGGAAGGCTGATTAACCTACAAGAGATTCCACAGCTCCCGACTAATGCACTGGCCATTTTAGAACTCTGCATCCATGGTGTATTTGCTATTTAAGGCAGGACAGATTAAATTCACCTCGTCAGGATATGTAGGATGACTAAGTATCAATTCTTCTGGATATTGCTCTTACTCTGCCTGAAATAGTCCGTTTTCTCATTATAGAGAGCCAAAAAGGATTCCTTCTGATACAGTTCAGCGTTCTTTTGTTAACCAGACAAACCTGTTGTTTAATAATGAGCTAAGCAGTTTAAAATTCTGGCACACAAGCATTGCTCTAAGGGGTGCATTTTTAAGCTTACAAGACCCAGTGTTTTTAAATGCAAGAATATCTTGACATTAGACCTTTCTACAAGCACTAGTTAAAATGAAATAACAATAAATCTCTTCCTTTTAAGAACCCCCAAGTTTCAGTTTCCACGTTTTTGCAGTGTGGATATATCAAACGCTTTAAGAGGAAAGCAAAAGCCTGTTCTTGGCTCTGTTGGGTGGAAAAATCATTCCAAAGAACAGATGGAATCCTCTTCTTCAAAGACAGAAATGCTGAAGTACTCTGGACCATATCCACCCGAAACACTCCAGCTGCTTTCTGTCACTTGAATGACACAAACCAGTCATTAAGCCAAGTTTATTGGTCCTCTGTGGCACCCCAGAAACAAGAGGAGTCAATGTAAATGGGTGAGCTCAGTCCATCTTTTCCAGCTTGGAATAACTGGAGGTTATTTCCCTGATAAAGAGCATAAAATGGTTCACTAGAATAAACAGTGAATTTTGATCTGATGACATTTTGTAGTTATTTACATTTATCCCCTTGTACACGTTGCTTTCCCACAGATGGGGTTACGGGCAGCACAAGGCAGGGGGCAACTGGATACCCAGGGCCAAGCCTGAGCTAGTTTTGAGTGAAGAATTTTGCTTCAACTATCGAAGTGGGAGGTTTCAAATTCTGCAGCCCTCCACAACGTGTGCAGAGCACTCCCAAATGCACCACAGGTCATCTGCATATGCAAATGGCCTTGTATGTGCATACAAATGCAGCAACAGGCTTAGTTTTAGTCTTCAGTGTGAAAGTTTTACGGTTAGAGGTTGAGATTTTAAAACTGGATGCTTATTTTCAATGTTTTAGAAGGCTGTAGTTTAGTACATTTTTTTTTTTTCAACTTATTAACGAGCATCATCTTTAATATTTTGCTGAAATTTATGAAAGCACTTCAACTAGAAACATAGAAAAATGCTGGAAAATAACTTTTTTTTGCCATTGACAAAACAAAGATCACGCGATAATGTGTTTCCATCAGTGCTTCACCCTGTGTGGTCCTTTCCTGAACAGCTATCGTCTCATTTTTCAAAGGAAACTGCCATTCATAGAGAATAACAGACCTAAATTGGAAATAACTCTTGAGCTGGAATTGAAGCTTCATGCAGATATTTCTTTTAAAAGAACAGTATTAGGCTATAGTCATTAGCAAATATTTTCAAGACAAGAAGTTTAAATTAAAACCCAAAATGTCAAGAAAAGCAAAATATTTTGATTTAAAGACAAAACTCAAACATCAGGAAATCTGGACAGATTCCACTGAAAGAAAATAACTTCTCAGAGAATGACTCCAGGGCAAATTCTTCCCGTGACAACACTGTTTTTGGCAAATGGTATTACTGAGTAGAAAAAAAGCACTATAAATGTGTTACATTGAGGATGTAAATTTGCTGCATGCATGATTGAGAAAAAAAATCTATTTCATCTGTGTGCAATAACCTGAATCATCAGATTCCTGGGATGCTGGTACTATATTTAAGAGAGGGAGAGCAGTCAGCACTTATTTTCCATCTCATATGTAATACAAAAGGATGTGGAAAAGGATATGGATCATCTGTAGAAGACTCCAAATCATACTGTGAAAGCAGATAAAGCTGTGGCTGCCAGTTTTCCTTGGAAAGGTTTTAACATGTAATGGTGCAGATGAATTTGTGGGAATAATGCTTATTTGATCTTCAATTCAGAATGGAAACTTGAAAGAGGTGGGATGAAGAGTGGGCAGAAACAGAAGGGGAGGTGAGGGCTTTCTCTGGGATGTTAATTTGAGATATCCTGGTTTTCTGAAGCTATCAGGAAGGTGGTGGAGAAACTGGTTTTTAAAAGAATTAAAAAAGGTCTTAATGCCTAGAACAAATATATTTGGTTTAGACTTGTGATGCTGAAGGTCAAAATTTATTTTAACTCTACGCTAACTTCAAAAAAAAAACCCACCAAACTAACCAAACAACCAAACAAAAAACCCCAGAAAGTAATCTTAGAAATCTTGAAGGGTAAATATTTAAGAAGTAAGTTTTCACAATGCCAGATCACGAAGAAGAGAAGACTCCAGGTAGACCTCATTGCAGCCTTCCAGTATCTAAAGGGAGCCTACAAGAAAGCTGGGGAGGGACTTTTTACAAGGGTTTGCAGTGACAGGATGAGGGGTAATGGCTTCAAACTGGAAGAGGGGAGATTTAGATTAGAAATTAGAAAGAAGTTCTTCACTGTGAGGGTGCTGAGACACTGGAACAGGTTGCCCAGGGAAGCTGTGGCTGCTCCATCACTGGATGTATTCAAGGCCAGGTTTGATGGGGCTTTGAGCAACCTGGTCTAGTGGGAGGTGTCCCTGCCCATGGCAGGGCAGTTGGAAATAGATGATCTTGAAGGGTATTTTATGAAGGTATGAAAACAGACTATAATAAAACCTGCTGGTAATTCATGATTTCAAGGTTTAGCAACCCCTACACGGTGTACACACCCATCCACTCCACAAGGCTCCCTCAACAATGATTTCCACCAATGTGGAATATATATAAGGAGCAAAAGCCACATGGTGTCAAAAGCCATGTGCTGCCAAGGTACTTGAAATGTATATTTGAATTTTGGTACGTCAAATTCTCCATTACACCCAGTATGATGACTTACATGGACGGAGACTAAGCACAAGCCTAAGCACTCTGCCAAAATTAACACATTCGAGCTAAACTAACAATCAGACAATCAGCAAATGATGGATTATGGAACTTACCATGAACATTTAGGTTAAAATACTTCTTGGCACTTCCAGCGATGTTTTCCACAACACAAACGTACCTGCCAGTGTCTGTTACTCGGGAATTCAGAATCTAAGATATATATAAAAAAACCCAAGAGGTGGTTGATGAGCTAATGTATAAGACAACTTCTTGTCAAAGAATCAAGTGCACATAATTAATCTCAGCTCTCTAACCGTTTTAATAGTTTCATCCAATATCCTTCGGGGATAGGAAGGGGGAGTTCTTCAGAACACACTATTCTTTTTAGAGAAAAATAATTTAAAAAAAAAGCAGTATATTTTGCAATAATTTGCAATAATTAAACTTTTATTAGGTAAACTTGGACAAAAGTGATGGCTACAAGTTGTCCTCAACAAGAAAACAGTGAGGTTCTGGAGCATGTACAAAGAAAAGCAATGAAGCTGGGGAAAGGTCTAGAGCACAAGTCTTGTGAGGAGTGGCTGAGGGACCTGGGATTTCTCCAGGATTCAGCCTGGAGAAAAGAAGGCTCAGGGGAGACCTTCTCACTCTCAACAACTCCCTGACAGGAGGTTGGAGCGAGGTGGGGTTGGTCTCTTCTCCCAAGGAACAAGCAACAGGACAATAGGAAATGGCCTCAAGTGGTGCCAGGGGAGGTTTAGGTTGGACACTGTGAAAATTTTTTTCCCTGAAAGGGTTGCCAAGGCCTGTCCCAGGCTGCCCAGGGCAGTGGTGGAGTCCCCATCCCTGGAGGGGTCTCAGAGCTGTGTAGATGTGCTGCTGAGGGACATGGTTTAGTGGTGGACTTGGCAGTGTTAGGTTAATGGTTGGACTTGATGATCTTGAAGGTCTTTTCCAACCAAAATGATTCTGTGATTCTGTGATTGCTTTAAACCAAGCGATTTCAGTGCTGCAGTTCACAGCATGGCTCCGCAAGCAGCTGAGTTAGCCCAACTGAGGGAATTGCACAGGAGTGAGAAGCAGCAGCTGAGGGACAGGAACAAGGGACACAAACTCCTTAAGTTTGCAGCACCTTGTAGAAGAAGCGAATAAAATTCAGAATCACATACTCAGCAAATCTGTATCGTTTTGTCTTCATGGGCAGCTTGTGTTTGTGATGCTAAAAATCATTTTTTCACTAAGAGCTACCTGTAACCTCCTTCCATTGGACAAAAACATGTGCTGGTCATCTTCTGCTAGGAGGTGGCCATCCTTCTGCCAGGTAACACTCGGTGAAGGGCTGCCGCTTGCAACACAGTCCAGCACTGCAACCTTGTTCACAAGCACAGTCACCTCTTCAGGCAGATCACCATCGGCTCCGCTGATGGATGGTGGTACTACAAAAAAGGAAAACGTGAGATGAACATTGTGATTTAGCACCTCTCAGTGTTTTCTGCTGGGTTTTGTCTCTTTTAAGAGTGCAGATCAATACTTTAGATTGGGTTTTTGGAAGAAAGTAGTGAAAACTACAGTGAAAGATAATAAAATCCCAAGAGCAGTTCAGCTGGAAGAAGTCAGTGTAACTCAAAGGACTGCAGAACTACACTTACTCACAGCAGCCATAAAGAAGAAGAGTTGAAAACTTATTTTCTAGTTATTCCATCATGTTCTTTGCTGTCAGTATAAAAGAGGATTTCCAAGGCAGGACTCCTTCCTAACTATAAATCAGTGTTTTCAGTGGTAGATACAGAAATAAAGATAAAAAAATGTTTCCCAAGGCAAAAAGCCTTGAGGACGTCAATAGGCAACGCAAGCAGCACATAAAAACCTTCTGGGCGATGTCTGTAAATAGATCATACAGAATGGACTCTGCAGGCATTCAGTGGCTGAGTTAAATCATCAATTCCCTCAAGGCCTTGGGAGTCTTGGCAGGTATTTTAGACCATGATAACCAAAATAAGAAGAGAGAAAAATCTGGTAGGTCAGAATTTTGAACTGGAAACTTGATAGGGAACAAGAGACACCAAGATAAGATCTGGATTTCTACATATGCTTTTCTTTCAGGTAAAGTGTGACAGGGGTAATGCAGTTGAGGTCCTACAACAATAACTTTTAACACTGCTTTCACGCAATGCTGTATAATTCTACAGAACTCCAGCACCTTATACAAACACATCAAATTCATAGTTCCCAAATAGGCAGAATTAATTTCCATGGTTTGGTTTTTTTTAAGTAAAACTAGGCTATAATGGCTCATTAATTTCCACAGAACTCTCTTTTTTATTGGTCATTAAAAGGGAAAGTAGGAAAGCTCACAGAGCACGCGGACGTCGTAATGAATGGAATCCTCCCCGGCTTCGTTCACCGCCACACACATGTATCTCCCGGCATCTTCAGCCTGTGCCCGTGGAATCTGCAACACTCGGCCTCCTGGAAGGAAAACACATTCAAGACTTAAATCCAGCATCAAGCAATTCCCATCATTTCCACACCACATTTCACTAGAGACCTGAGCGAGCAAATGAATGAATGGTTAGCATTTGTTCTGAATTATAAGTAACTAAAGGCTTTTATTTCCTAGCTACTTTTTCTGCTGGCAGATGCTTTTGGCAATGTTCATACTGAAATGTTAGAAAAGAGTAATTAATTCCACAGAAAGGAATAATGTTCTTCAGCAATATGCAGCCAGGCAGGATTCTTCAATCAAAACCAGAAATATTCCTCAGCGAGGTGACAGAGAATTAATAGGCCAAAGGAAATATAAGCACAGAATATTCTGGTAAAGCTGTTCCAGAACGAAAAATAATCACTTCTGAAGCTTGTAGGTGCTTCTTCACTCTATTCCTCCTTTAGAGCACGGCCACCACATAAATAGCTTCAGAAAGAGAGCACATATTAGGAATACATTTTGGTTGTCATTGGTCTCCCAACAGATGAGCAGCAGGCAGGCAAAGAGACATTATCCCCACGACTGCTCCTTTTAACACACGCCATCCCAAACCATCTCTGCACAGAAAGCTCCCTTTGGGTACCCTCAGCACCTCTTGCCCTCTCCCATATGAGGTTAAGTAGGAGCTCCTGGCATTTCTCTGCTGAAAACATTGCTTCCATGCCTCACTCTCTGGTTAAGAGGCTTTTCTACTCCAATTATGATTTTGCCAAAGCAAAACTTAATAAGGAAATAAATCAGGAATGCCTCAGAGAGAAGGTATCGTTGTATTCTATTTTTCACCACATCATATGCAAGTGAAATGGTCGCATCCATGCCATTTGAAGGACTACTTTTTCCATGAAGGAAGGAAACAGCTGAAGTCCGAGGACTGGAGAGAAACATTTCTGGTCAAGGAAGTCTGCGAAGAACATTAAAGCAGCGTTTGGAAGTGGAGAAGTTGGTTATTGCTATAGAAATACGAGTGCTAACACCATTCCTTAAGGTCAGAGAGTGACACTGGAATACTCACCAGGCAGTATCAGTACTTTATCACTGGAGCTCAGCGGATAGCCATCTTTATACCACGTAAGAACCGGAGGAGGAACGGCATTGGTCTCGCAGTACAGCGAAAGGGGATTGTTGACAATCACATCTTTACTTTCTCCACTTCTCCCTGCATCTACTGTGTTACCAGCTTCCCATTCCTTTTGGAAACTAGGAGGAACTACAGGGGAGAAGGAGAAAAGTGTTAGAATTTCACAGCGGAAGTAGCTAGTTTTGAAGTCAAGAAATGGAAGGGTGCTGTGATTGTTAAACAGCAGCAATAAAAATCAAGTCTATGAAAACAACCCCTCCTCCTCTTTTAGATTAGCCAGAAAAATTCTAGTTCTTTTAATCAGAATGAACAAATGAGCAAACGACTGACTATTTTCTGATGACTAATAACCAACAGTCTAAGCAGACAACAAAACACAGAGGGAATTAATCAACACTAACACTTAAACGGTAAGCTATCTGGTTTTACTCAAGTTCTAATTTTGTCTAAATTTTCAGGAATGACTAGTGACTGTTTTCCTGTAGTTGCACAGGGGATGATTACCTCTCGGGCCTCGAAGTACTACTCAATACAGATAAATAAAATATGATGCTGTAATTTAAGCTAAATTAAAAACATTTTTTGTGGAGTTTAGAGGAAGATCAGCATTACTGTGTCATTCCCCTGATTTCAGACACACTGCATATGTCACACAATATGACAGAAAGCATACTCAAAAACCTTACTTCTTAAAGGTGAGCAAAATACACATGAGATGAAAATCACAGAAAAGCACTGGATCAGACCCAGGAGGTGTAATGGATACACAGTTATAAAGAATTCCGACATCCCAGAACACCAGACGAGGAGAATGCCAGAAGAATTTTATGATCTGAACTCTGCTAACCTTGTATATTTACATCAAACTCCATTTCATCCTCCCCAGCGACGTTGGATGCCAGACAAGTGTAACGGCCAGTGTCTGATACTTGAGCCTCCTTAATCTGCAGGGTACGGCCACCAGCCTGGATCATGATGTGATCGTCTGGTTTAAGTGGCTATAATATAATTTTACATGGAAATTAATACTTGGCAAAGCACACACTAGAAATAGCCATATTTGTGGAAATAACACGACATAATCTCTCTCTCGGGCAAATGGAGGTGGTTTCAATATCCTTTCTAAGGCAGCGTGCTGGGAGTAAGAGCGCATTATTGGCCTTGGTGTTTCCTCTGCTTTGACACCACCACCATCAGAACATCCTTCAAGGTTTGTTAATGCTTCCAGCAAGGCCCACTTTCAATCTATGCAAAGAAAGCAGCTGCTTAGGACACCAAATTACTGAGGGTCACCAGTCAGGGCACAGTCCTAAGCTGGGTGCTACGGGGATGGCAGCCTTGGTCACAGGAGGTGCAGTCCTGCTGTCCTCTCATCTGCTCCTCCTTTCTCTCCGACCAAAAGCTTTTCCTCCCAGAGTTAACTCGATAAAGCTCCAAGGTCCTGGAGACAGTTTTCTTTTCATGGTCATCTGCAATCCACAACTTTCTGATCTTGGTAGCTGGTCTCCTAAGAGGATGTGGGTTTACATCACTCCTAACCCCATCTGCAAGGTGCTGCTGAAAGGATCAATGCCATCCTCATCAGGTAAGGGCTCTGATTAAATCAGGCTGATTGAATCCCTGAACTCACCTGCCATGTCCATAAGCTGATGGCAAAGCTACACATGTAAAACTATCACTTTTCTACGAGGTGAACAACTCAATCTAACTCACCCTATGGTCACACAACCAGTAGGATGTGTTGCCCAGCTCAGCACCACATCTCCATGGCTCTGAAACCCCTCCAGGGATGGGGACTCCACCACTGTCCTGGACAGCCTGGCTTGTCAAACCTTTCAGGGAAGAAGTTTTCCTCATATCCAACCTAAACCTCCCCTGGCACAAACTGAGGCTATTTCTTCTTGTCCTACCTCCTTTTGCTCTGGAGAAGAGACTGAACCCACCTGGCTCCAACCTCTTTTCAGGGAGTTGTTGAGAGTGAGAAGGTCTCCCCTCAGCCTCCTTTTCTCCAGGCTGAACAACCCCAGGTCCCTCAGCCGCTCCTCACAAGACTTGTGCTCCAGCCCCTTCCCCAGCTTCGTTGCCCTTCTCTGGCCACGCTCCAGCCCCTCACTGTCCTTCTGGGAGTGAGGGGCCCAAAACTGACCCCAGGATTGGAGGTGCAGCCTCCCCAGTGCCAAGCACAGGGGCACCATTCCTGCCCTTGTCCTACTGGCCACACATGACAATAGAGACCGCACTAATACAACCTCTCAATACTGACAACAGAGCACATTAGGGTGTCACCACTCACCTCCTGGCCTGCAAGGGCCAAGTTATTTAGTCCACGGATGTGACTGAAAGCCATTTGGCCAGGGGCACCCTAACAAAAAGCTGCCGGATGGCTTAATTGCCCTGACAGTGGCAGCAAGCTGCTGACAGCCGCTGTCTGTCTTTGAGGACCTCTCATTCCCCCCAGCATTATTTTTCCCGGGCAACACAGTCAGGAGATCCTCCAGTTACAGCATCTGCTGGGCAGAGGCGGAGGCTGTAGCAGAGTTTCTCCCGTGACTGCAGGCCGCTTCCGCACGCCCGGTAAATCCAGCGGCAGACGGGCAGCCGTTGGCCGTGTGAGAATCGCCCTACCAAGGACAGCTAGAGATGGCATGGGCTCTTTTCTTAGGGAAGGCTTGCACTGTTTCTATCCTTACAGCCAGCCCCCAGCAGATGCTGTGGCATCGCCCTTCCAAGCAGCCTCTCCTCCAGAGTTGTGGAGATGGCGCGTGGCAGGAACCCGGCCTCATCCCCCCTCGCAGAGGATCCAGATGCTTCTGCAGCTTTGTGAGCTCTGCCAGAACCGAGTGGGAGGCTCCCTGTGACTTCTGCAAGGGCAGCACTTAAGAGGAACCGAGTGTGGGGTCTTTAGGGACTTTGCAGCGCAGCAAAGGGACGCGTGGTCATGCCATGGGATGCTAGTGCTAGGTAGGGTCCTCCCCCTTTAAAGCACAGGCCAGTGGCAGGCCCTGGAAACTCCAGCACCGGTGTCTCAGCAGCACTGCTAAGCACCCACGAAGAATGGAAGGGTGTCAATTTGTGGAAGTTTGGCCAACAGCACATGTCCCAAGAGGCACAAAAGGTGATCCTGTCAGCAGGAGGGTGGGAAGATGGCTTCCTGCTGACTTCAGCCATGCAAGGGAGCCTGTTACGCTGCGTAATAGTTCATTAACAGCACCAGTGAACACACAGTTGGAAACAAAACCCAAAGGAATTGGAAGGAATTAAGGTTGTGACTGGCCTGTCCATCCTTGTACCAGCTGATGGCAGCGGCAGGAATGGCGTGAGCTTCACACTCCAGCGTGAGGCTGTGGTTGACCTTGATCTTCACTTCTTTAGGGGAGAGACCCATCCCTGAGATATCCCCTTTGTTAATGGTGGGTGGAACTGCACAAAAAGAGAAGGGGGTGAGAGGGATTTTCTGTCACTTATGCTGCATTTCAAAATTAACTGGACAAAGGGAAAAAACCCTGTCTGATAACTTCAGGGAAAACAAGCGCGTTCCTCCTATAATTTGCCTCTTCCCTATAGCTTAAGATTTATTTATATATATTTATATGTATCTGTATTTTAAACTATTTTTAGTATATGTATTCTATATAAAAATATATTAAAATGTGTTCAGTGGTTTTAGATGTGCACACCTGACTGCAGCCTTACCTAGCAACAGCACTTTCTTACACGTTTGCCTTGAATTCTATACAGTTCCGTGTAGTGCAGACATGAAAAAGCATTTTAGGGGAAACAAGTATTCTCAGAAACATATGTTTAAGCTCAAGTCCACACTCGGAGTAGCTGGTCAAAACTCAACATTTCCATTCGACTGAAATCCCAGTGTTGCAAAATCTCGTTTCCTTCTGAATCAGAATGAAAACAGAACATTTCAAAACTCTTAAGCTACCCCCCACGCTGGTCTCATAATCTCTTTTAAATTATTTAAAGTGCTTTCAAAGCATTTTCTGTTTGCAATGGGAATTTTTAAATTCTCCTCAATGCTTACGGTACCATAATAACCAACAGTTGCAGTGGCATTTGGGGGTGAGGGGCTCGATGCTGCTGCACAGCCACACTTCAATAATGAACTCTTTTGTCATCTTCTCATTATTCCGAAGTCAATGGGGTCTTATTAGGGAGTTAGTGTAATTAAAATAACAGCACGGCTACTGTGAGGGAGCAAACCAAACTCCAATTCAGACTAGGAAACTTAAAAAAAAAGGAGATGAAAAATCATGCCTGACTGAGCCCATAACAGAGAGTCTGAGCATTAAAATAGAGTATTAGGCACAGATGCTCAAAGGACAGAAAGCCTTGAATTGGGAAAGCTTTTCGTGCTTTATGGAAGGATATAGAACCAGTATCCTCCTGGTTTTACCTTACTCAAGAATATTTCCCATCAGATGCTACAGGCCCTTTCCCCTCCTTTTGCTCTAAAATAGCTTCTTTGCTCATGAGATTTCTCTCCTCACGTCTCCCACTGTGCTGCACTTGTCTGATTTGAAAGCTACTACCAAAAAAGCATTTCAGAAGAAGTTCAGCATTTCTTAGATGTCTTCCCCCTCGGTGGTACAAAGATTTTTAGCCCAACAGCAACATGAAACTTTTCCAGTGTCTTTCCTGCAGCAGTGCCACGAGCTAATGCAGGTGTTTGCTAAACAAAGCCTCTGACAGGTATCCTCGTGTTCTCCTGGGTACGTAACGAAGTCAAAGAGGAAAAATAGAAAAATGAACATAAAAATAAAATTGGAAGCATCTCCTTACTGTAAACTTTCACTTCATAGTGCTTCACAGTTTCTCCAGCCTCATTTGTGGCTATACAGGTGTACCTTCCAGCGTTGTCCTCCTGTGCGTTTAGAATCTGCAGGGTTCGACCGCCTGCCAAAAGACATCATTCTTTACTTACACCCTTTACTATGTTATGCTCTTGCTTCCCAACTATTTAAATAGTTTCTGCGGTATATTTCCAGTCCTTTGGTCCAAATTCTGCTCTTAGATAAGCAGGAAAACCTGATTGCTTCCCACCGTGTATACTGCGGGGTAAATGTGCATAATTTGCAGGAGTGCTCTGGATGACAACTCCTGTTGATCACAGGTTCTCGGAGAATCTGTTAGCATAGTTCTGTCTGAGAAATTTCTGGAAGATATTTAGGTAGGAAGAAGTGATTTAGGGTTCTGCACTTCATTCACAGAAAAAAGGGAAAGGAGGGGTAATCGGGAAGACAAAGCAAAACCAGCCTTTTCAACACACAGGGGTGACAGAGCATTGGGACAGGCTGCCCAGAGAGGCTGTGGAGTCTCCTTCTCTGGAGAGATCCCAAACCTGCCTGGACACTGTGATCCTGGGCCCCCTGCTCTGGGTGACCCTGCTGGAGCAGGGGGGTTGGACTAGATGATCTCCAGAGGTCCCTTCAAACCCCTACCAGTCTGTAATTCTGTGACATGAGTCTCTGACACGTGTGTTTTAGGGCAGTGCTTCATAAGAAAGAGGCCCTGAACTCTCTCTGAAGAACAGACAGAAGCAACAACTGCAACATGAGGAGTGTGAACATGAATCAGTTGGTAGAGCTGAGGACATCAGGTGGCCTCTACATGATACCCAAGAATTTCCTTCCTAGAGTGTCCTGGATTTTTATGATTTCTACTATCTGCATTCTCAGTGATGCAGATTCAATTCCTCACTAACAATACAGACTCATTCTACCTCTGAACACTTGCACCTACCAATGCTAACGTACATGCTCCACTACATTCCCTCAGTGATACTAGTGAAGCTTGTTTCTGATTTCTCCCCTCCATAGGTAAGAGTCACTTCTGATATTAAACATGGCAAACTACAAATGACCCAGAAAAACGCCACTGTATTCTTTTTACTAACATTGTTGGTTGTATTTCTCTCCATAATTTCAAGTCATTTTCATTCATTATCAACTCCAAAGAACTTGTTTGGTATCATTTAGTAACCTTGTGCAACCTGCTCTAGTGGGAGGTGTCCCTGCCCATGGCAGAGGGATTGGAACCAGATGAACTTTAAGGTCTCTTCCAACACAAACCATTCTGTGATTCTATGATCTAGCTTTATGGAATGAAAGGATAAATACCTGACTACAAATAAAATACAAGTAAATAATCAGTCAATTGTGAAGCACTTAAAAATACTGGAATGGGGAGTGCTACAGAAGTACAAACATTGCCCTTAACAGAAACATAACCTCTGCTTTAAAAAAATAAAAATAAATCTGTCACAGGAAACTAAACAATATAAAGTGTTCTGTGGCTTCTTCCTAACGACACAAACCTTACCTGGCAAAATGCGGATATTTCTGTTGGATTCTAAAGGATTACCATCTTTCAACCAGGTAATTGTAGCTGGAGGATACGAGTAAGCCTCACACACCAGTGACGTTGGGCTGTTGAGGATAACGGTGACGTCTTCTGCATTTCCACGGCCATCTGCACCCACAATGGTTGGAGACACTAGAAACAACAAAGTCATCAACCAGAGGAAGGACAGAATTCTACGAAAAGCCAATTTTCTGCTCCCTGTTCAGTCTAGGAATCTGGTTGCAGCACAAATAGCTGGGAGACATCCCCTTGAGGCACACCAGAGCCCAGAACCAGACAACATTCATCTGGTTTGATGTCTTGTCTTAAAGTCAACAGTCGGCCCGTGCCGGTGGAATCCATCCCCCCTTGGCCTTTGTCAAACGTGGGTCACCAGGAAGCCAGCCACCACCTTTCCCACAGCAGCTGGCAGCCCCACCGCTCACTGATCCTGGGAGCAGCAGATGGGTAGGAGGCAGGAGCCTAGGAAATGAGGATGTGGAAAACAAACTCGCCATTGTTTGGGTTCGGTTATGCAATAACCGGCACGAAAAAAAGCGAGCTGCAGATGGTTTCAGCTTTTTATGAAGAGATCACAATCTGAAGTGCTCTTCGGATTCTCCTTCCTCAAATTACAACAGGCCAATGTCCTGTCCTGCTCATTCCATGTGCTGTTACAGCTCCCCGTTTTCTAGCACTGTGCTGTCTAAGGCACAGAACTCCTGTTTCTATTGAGCCGTTATTAATTATCAATTACCGAGTTACAAAATTTTCATCGTAGCCAGGCAGCTTCAGCATTACTGTAATTAAAGTCCTGCAAAATTCCAATGCGATTATCTGGTTTTTCCCCCCAAGGTGAATATTTTCTCTTCAAGAGCCAGCCCAGCTGTCTTACCAAGCACATTCAGACTGTAACTTTTGCTCTTCTCTCCAGCTGTATTGGATGCAATGCACGTGTATCGCCCCGTGTCAGTGACCTGAGCGTCGGTGATCTGCAGGAAACGCCCACTGGACAGAAACCTGTGGTGGTCATCCTCGGCCAGAGACTGCCCATCCTTTATCCAGGTGATCTGTGGTACAGGGTTCCCTTAACGGAGTGAAGAAAATTGCACATATTAGTTGTTGCGTAGCCTTCTAGGATACGCCAAGATTTCTGAAAGACAGAAAAACACCGTTTCAGACGCCCTTTAAAAATATATCCTTTAGGGAGATGTTTTGGAATAAAGCCTTCACACCTCCTGAATTAATATATACCTCTTAAATTCCACAGGCCTTTAGAGAAAAAACAGCACAGCAAGTATCCTCTGGGTTACATTTTATGCAAGCTTTATAAGAAGGAGTGCCTAGTCTTGTCATAAGCACCATGGTGTTAAATGGGAAATCTAAAAATACCACTGAGCTGAAAATTCCATGAAAACCAAGCTGTTTTAAAACAAGCACTGATCATCGACACCGTGAGTTCCATCAGTAAATACAATTAAGATTGTTGATTTTTTACCTAAGACTTCACATGTTAAGGTAACTCTGTGCTTCTCTTTCACTTTCACATCTTCCAGTTTATTCTCACCCATAATCCCTGGAGGCACTGCAAAACAGACCAAGAGAAAGCATCAGCAAGTATTACTTACAACCAATTTAAATACCATGAAGACACACCATGGTTGTATCTCAGTATACGCTTCCCTTAATCACACAGAATCACACAGACTGGTAGAGGTTGGAAGGGACCTCTGGACATCATCTGGTCCAACCCCCCTGCTCCAGTAGAGTCACTCAGAGCAGGGGGCACAGGATCACAGTGTCCAGGCAGGTTTGGGATCTCTCCAGAGAAGGAGACTCCACAGCCTCTCTGGGCAGCCTGGCACAGGCTCTGCCACTCTCACAGCAAGGAATTTTTTCCTCCTGCTCAGATGGAACCTCCTGGGTTTCAGTTTGGGCCCATTGCCCCTTGTCCTGTCACTGGGCACCACTGAAAAAGAGTCTGGCCCCATTCTCTTGACCCTTCAGCTATTGATCAACATTGATCAGATCCCCTCTCAGTCTTCTTTTCTCCAGGCTACACAGCCCCAGGTCTCCTAAGGGAAATGTTCCAGTCACTTAACCATCCTTAATCACATCAAACAATCAACAGCTCAGATCTGCCAGAAACAAGTCCAGATGCGAGACACTGTAGAGCTGACCTACCTGGGCAAGAGGTACACACTCTGTTCTGCACCTCTTAACTCTGGAAGTCCATGCACAGGGCAAGATCCATTAAGTACTCACCTCACTTTGTCTTCAGAGTGAGAGAGATACTGAGGGTGCAGAGGAGCCTGGTCTGTAGGGCAGTATTTCTAAGTATGGTCAGTAGGACAACAGTGATGAGCACTTGTTACTGGAGCCAGGTTTAATTTCATGCACCAGCAGGAAGTTCTACCACCCATATTAAGCAGCAAGGGATTTATTTGTCCAGCTAATTCCACACAAGCGAATGAATAAACTATAGAGGTCTAAAAGCATCTTGCTGCAGTACAGACTATGTTTTTCTAGGGAAATAGGAGACAAAACCATACCCTTAAAACACCTACCCACCCCCCAGATAGCTAACTCAATACAACACAACTCTTCTTTTATGGCTGACCACCTGATGACATGTTTCCAAACAATCTTGGTCACCAGGACTGCACAGACTCTTGTGCTTGCGGATGAGGGAGGCCAGATGATGACTGGGTTAGTGAGTAGCTGTGGTGAAGAGCTCCAATCAACTCTTTCTTTCAAAGTAGAAGCATTCGTAGATACAAGCCAAAAGAAAATGCCCTACAAATCAAAGTAGGCGTGGAGTATAACAGGTTGAAGAGGAGACCTACGGTTATCAGAACAAAAGCCCAATCTCCAAGAGATTTTGGGACGTTTTGTCACAAAAATGCCAGACTAGGGATCCAGATACTGTACTTTAATCAGCCTACAGAACACAAACTTTCAGCCTAGATAGAATGCCTAAAGAGAGAGGGATTAAAATATATTCAGCAGCTTGTTTGTGATCTACCACTAAGTCGGAAGCAGAAGTTTTACAACAATAAGAATCGTGCTAATATGCAGAATTTATCGTCAACAGAGAAAAATAACACCAGACAAGGTTTTGGATACTAATGAAGGGTACACTCTAGAGTGAAGACTAAAATAAACGAGAGAGGATTGCGTCTCGCTTGGCTGGCTTGGCAAAGATCCTACTTCAGCGTGGCTAAAAGCACAGGCCAGACAGCGAGACGCGGGTTAGTAGAACTCAGCAAGTGAGATCATGGCCAGTACTGGCACTCCCACCAACTCGTGCTGTAGTTAGGATCAAACTCCCTGCTGTAGCTGCAGCAATGCAGAACTTTTGCACGGGTTCTAGCATCCAACCGCAACAAGGCAAAGGTGCATCAACTAGCGAAGAAAGCAGGCGGGGGGAAACATAACCTAAAAATCACCAAGTTCAGCATTTTAAAGTCAGGCCAGAAGTTACTTTCGTGAACAAACTGAGCAACTCATTGCTTTGGCCTCCGAAATAATACAGTAAGAAATCAGCACATAATAATTTCAGAAATGTGACAAAGCCACACCAAACATTTTGCAAATACATAAATATTACGCTTATTGCACCAAGCTCTCCCTGCAAACTGGTTCACCTGTTGTGCCTCCTACAAGTTTAGGGAAACGCCAGTATGGCTCTTTATGGTTCCTTTTTACAGGGAGCTGGTCAAACTTCTGCGTTGCTATCAGGCCACATTCCAGTAACTTTCCTCTAGAAAGACAAAGAAATTACCGGGGCGAGGGAAGAGAAGCCTGAACAATGGAATTTTCCACTTAGATCACTTGAAATCAGCTTCGCCGAGCATTTTTCTTCAAGGCAAACAAAGTCTATGCAATAGAGATTCCCAGAACCCTGAAGAACACCCCGCCGCTAAAAGCCTCCAAAGAAAACATTTAAACAATGAATGCTTTTCAGGGCTGATCCATCTCTTCCATCCTACCAGACTTACACTTCCATGAGCTCATCAAATAAACACGAACTGACATGAACACGGGTTATCATTTACAGGCTGAATGTGCCTAAGTCATTTGAAGGCACGGGAAGCTGATAGAGCTCAACACCTCAGAGAAAAAAAAAACTTACAGAAAAACTATGTACAGTAATTCTATAAGGAAACCTACATCAGGCCTGGCAATTTGTGATAAAAATAACAGAGTTACTAGATCAAACTGGTATTTTCTCAGAAAAAAACTGGGTTTTAAAAATAAGAAACGTGACAAAATGATGCCTTAATGTCAAACAGCCAGCTGAAGAGCCTGCTGTCCCAGTTGTCGTCTGAACACAGTTGGCAGGACCACCCACTACCACACTTGGGTTATACCCTTTACAATGCCAACTGAAGGTTTCCACTGGATCAGAGATATCCAGGTTGCAAAACCAGTCCCAGCTCCAGCGTTTCATTTCCCTGTCAGCCTTGGCTTTGCCACAGGTTATTACCCTCGTGCCACTCAGCTGTACAAACTGGGGGCTGCATTCCTAAGGGGCTGTGTCTTTCTGCATTTGAGCATTAGATGCAACAGATTCCTATGAATTTCACAGGGTTTACTGGGGCCGCAGATTTCTTTTGAGTTAAAGCAGGTTAAAATGAGGCCACTGCCAAGAGAAATAGTGCTATTCCCCTGACTGCTCACTCTTGCCATCTTCCTTTCACCACCAGTGCTGTTTCTAGGGAGCGTGGCAGACCGTCAGATCTGGCTGAAAGGCTCTCGCTGGGAGACCTGAGGGTGTTTAGCCTGGAGAAGAGAAGACCGAGAGGGGATCTGATCAATGCTGATCAACAGCTGGGGGGCAAGAGGATGGGGCCAGACTCTTGTCAGTGGTGCCCAGTGACAGGACAAGGGGCAATGGGCACAAACTGGAACCCAGGAGGTTCTGTCTGAACAGGAGAAGAAACTTCTTTGGTGTGAGGGTGGCAGAGCCTGTGCCAGGCTGCCCAGAGAGGCTGTGGAGTCTCCTTCTCTGGAGAGATTCCAAACCCACCTGGACACTGTGATCCTGAGCACCCTGCTTTAGGTCTCCCTGCTGGAGCAGGGCGTTGGACAAGATGATCTCCAGAGGTCCCTTGCAACTCCTACCCATGCTGGGATTCTGTGATTCGCTGAAAACAAACTTGACTAGCAAGCCACAAAACTCCCATCTCTCCAGGTCACCTATAAACCGATTCACTTTGTTCATCACACCTAAAGGAGAGTGAAGCTATAAGCAACAAGAAACAGAAGAGAATACGGGAATCCAGCTGTGGGCATCTCCCAGGCTTCCATCCAACTGAAACAACAACCTAACTGAAGCCAGTTACATTGACATAGTTCTTTTTCACAATTTATTCCAAATTACATCTGAAGAATCTTCACTTGAAAAACTAAAGAAACAGCAAATTCAAATGTAGAAATAACTTCTCCTTAAAACCTGATTTTCTGAACATGGTAACATGTTTTTCTCTCCCCCTAAGAACATATTTTTTGGCATAATAATTTTTAAAACACCATCAAATCCTAGAGTAGACCCCCTTATCTTCTTCTACTGTAACAGAAATGATCACGTGCTTACCTAGAACAGAAAGGTCAAAATCCTTCCTCACTTCTCCTGCAGCATTGGTCACGACACACGTATATTGACCTTCATCTGCTACGCTTGTGTGTGTCAAACGGAGTGTTCTGCCCCCTGAGGAGAAAGCCAAAAAACGTCCAGTCATCAAAGTCCAAACAACAAGGTTCCAAATGCTCCATGATAATGTGTAGTTTTTGCATGTTTTGGTTAAATTCACAGCTGTGTTTTGGTTTGGGTTTTTTATGGCATCTGTTTTTTAAGGTGCTTTGTTTTATTGAACAAACAGTAGGAGAAACTGACTGACCTTGCTCCTAGTCCCATCATTTCTGCTTCTCAGTGTTTTTAGATGGGTGAAAATTCCTCTCTTCTAGCATTTGTATTAATTGGGCCATCAATAATAATAATAACAACAGTACTAGTTTACAAAAAACATTTTAAACCAACAGATTCCTCTCAACACTACAGCAGAGCAGTTGTCAGAACCCATTGGCACAGGCACACTAGTATAAAAGGAAGATCTGCAAGTATGTTTGACCAGAGGACCAAGAAGATCCCTGCTTTGAAGTAGCAGAATAACTTCCTTTTCAGCAGCGGAACGGCAAAACGAATAGCAGAGAGCACTGAAGTGTGAAAACAAAGGTGGTGCCATCCTTCAGCCTCCTCCAGTTTCTCCTCAGCAGCTCTCGTGTCCACAGTCATCACCCCACAGTACTCCACAGCTGAACTGGTCATTTCCTGCCTGTGGGTATCCACAGGGCTGTGTTATTGGGATATAGCCCAGAAATTTATGTTCCTGGTCATCGGCTTTGAAGGAAGAAACCGCTGACCTGCTTGATGGATGTGCCTCTACCCAAGGAATCCTTCCTGAGGAACACTCAGCTCCTGCAGCCTCATGTCACCCTGATCCATCCTCCCCCCACACCCTGAACGAAGCCACAAGCAGCAAAATGAAGCAGGTATCTGCCTGTGAGAGACTGTTAACTGTCTCTGGAATCACAGCACAGCCAGGACTCTGGTGCTGAGGCAGGACGTGGTTTTCTACATTTAGTTAAAACTTAATAAAAGCTTTTCTCCTTCCTAAAGTTAGGATGCAGCTTAGTGCACAGTCGGAAAGGAAAGCAGATGTGGTACAGTGGATTCTTTTTCTTTTTTTTTTTTTTTTTTCCCTACAGGACATGTAGAAAGCATCCTCAAAAGGAAACATCAGCAGAGTATCTGGATTAACACATTAGAAGTTGCCAGCAGCGTGTCCACACATTTAAATCAACTGCAATGCCAAGTATGTTCTCAGTCAACAGAACCAAAATCTTCCTTTGGCAAAGGATTTCACCTCCTAAATTAGTCGAAGGGGATGGGGGGGATTTTGTTGTTGTTTTTTTGGTTTGGGTTGGGTTTTTTTACAGCTATACAAGCACAAATAAAGTTCTGAATGCCACGCTGGTTACAGCTCACTACCACAACACGGAGGATTCTGAAGAACTGTAGGAGAGCAGAAAATCTGCTGGAAAACAAAGCCTTGCGTTCTGGCGCGTTTCCCCACTCCCACTGCAGCTAACGTTCAGAGACAATAAACATCTTTCTGTCTCTCACCCTTCCTGACTCTGCAGTCCGGGTGGTGATATTCGTGTGGGAGGAGGAATCAACAGACAGAACAGAAACAATCAAGCCCAGAAGACGTTGTTGATAGCAGCTTTGCACAACAAGGAACGCTTGTCAACTCAGATAGTCAGATTCCTACCGGGATAAGGATCAAGACACCCACTCCTTTTTCCACGCGCCGTGCGTACAAGAAGACAGGACCACATGTAATGGTGAAAGCTACACTGATGGAAAAAACCATCCTGAAAAACTTCAAAAAAATTCAGCTTCAATCCTGTCTTGGATGAGCTTCTAAACAATAGAATCACAGAGCGGTTTGGGTTGGAAGGGACCTTAAAGATCATCTAGTCCAACCCCCTGCCGTGGGCAGGGACAGAACCACCTTCCAGTTCCTTTGCCTTTCAGTTTTCTTGTGTTGGTGCTGTAGGATGGCTTGGCTTTGCACGGTGGTTATGAGTACTAGAAACTTCTTCAAAACTTATTTTTGTGGCATTTCTAACTGTGAGTGGCAAACCCAAGATCAAAGAATCATCTCTGTTGTCATCTATAACATCTCAGTTGTAACCAGATACTTAATTACCTCTCCAAGCTCCACAAAGCTGATCCCCAGACACATGAAATCAATGCTAACATATTGCCTGGTACGCATCTTCTGTTTGCAATCTTACAGTCTGCTAACTCAATATCTTACTGTAAACACACTGCAGCTGCCAGTCAAGCACTCGCTTCCCTGTTGTATTGCAAGAAGATGGTTTCCAGGACTGGTAGCAAGCCCCTCCTATTTTGGACACCTCTCTGGATTACTACTGTCCTAAAAAGGCATCTCAACTAGTTCTTTGTAGGTTATTCCAGGTTGAAAATTGAGATTCCCTGATGAATTGGATCTGTTTCTCCACTGGCCTATCAAAAGTTTTTCCAGATCCCTCAGACTGGTCTTCTTGCTAAGGCAGCATTCTGTGCTGTCTTTGACTCATCATCTAATCCCAGCTTTCATTAGATGACAACTCTGAAAATCAGATTCAGTTAGCTCCAAGGCCAGGAAGTATTTATATGCATTAATTTCAGAGGCTCATGAACAGGTTTCACTTTGTTTTTATACGTAAACCCAGAGAAATGAAAGATGTGTTTTGTTTAGTGGCACTTATATGCACACTCTGAAAGATTTTTCCTCTTCAGAAGATCAAATAACTGTGAAGAGGAAGAGTTAGAGGAAAATGAATCAAACAGGAGCATTAATGCAGTACATGTATTGGCACTGATAAAGGAAGACGTTACCATCTGACGTATTTCTGGAAATAAGCACCAGACCAACATACAGTGCCAGACAGAATTAGGGCTTATCCCATGTCACAGACCAAACAGTTCCCTCACCTTAGGCCCACACACATGAAGTTTGGTAAGAACTTTAGAAGTTTATGTTAACTATTCCCCAGGTGCTCCAGCCAACCTGACCTCAAATACTGAAAAGCTTGGCATTGAATAACAGTTTACTCTCTCCTTGTCTTTACAGATGATTAAACCAAACCTTCTTTCACATGAAATACCTGCCCTGTAGATGCGGAAGGCCCTTCACCCCCTTTCCTGGCTTTTATTGTATTTTATTTTTTAAAATAACTGCAGCTTTTGTACCTGAGAGGATTCGCACCGAGTTGTTGAGGGTGACAGGCCATCCGTTCTTCAGCCACGTTATGGATGGCAAAGGAATTCCCGACGCCTCGCAAACCAGAGAGATGGGATTTTTCTCCACAATGCTGATGTTCTCGGGCATCTGCAGGTAACCAGCAATACTTGGGGGAACTACAGGCAAGAGTAAAGAAAGGCCACACGTCAGAACAAGAAAAATTAATTTTGTTCTCAAAACATCCTGTCATCCAAACAATAACCCACTAAGCTTAGATAAGTTTGGCAAGTGAACAGCTACAACACTGAGACATTTAGTACTATATATTAATGACAATTTCTTAATATAAAATGGCGTGAAAATATTAAAATTAAATTATATCCATTCTATATACCTTCATTTTATGGCTGCCTGTTCTATGTCAATTATCATTTCCAGTACCTAATGGAACGCTGGGGAAAATTCTAACACTGACAGAATTACATGCTTTTTCTGTTGGAAAGAAGAACCCCTCATCAAAACAGCGACCACAAATTCATTCTTAGCTTTTCTTTGCTAGGAAGAAGGGTATTTCCACTTTGGAAGCAGTTCTATGTTTCATACTTCAGAACATAAAGCCTGGGGTCAAGAATTGACCAACATCCTGCAGCACTGTGAGTCGCCTGGGGAGGTTTGAAGTTTCTCTTTACTATCCTGAAGTTTCATAATACAGTACAGCAAATATTACAAATAAACCAAAAACAGACAAACAAAACCCTGGTAAATAATTTTGCCCTTTCGTTTTCAATACTGAGAATTCCTGTGGTTACTTTAGCATTAAAACATAAGTATTCAGTGTTTGATGAAGTGTAGAGTGTCATACACAAAAGCATTACAGCGGCCGTAAGATAACGTGATGTTCTGAGTGGTGCCATCAAGTCAAATTATGGAGAGCAATTATAGATGGAGGTTGAATTCTTCCTGCTGTGCCTGATAACGAGATACTTCAGATGTTGGCTGTCCTCAGGGAAGGGTCCTCTGGTAGCAGCCACTGGCAAGGTGTTCTTGGTTAAACCTTGATTTTTATCTCCCACAATAGAATGTTCCCCACCATGACACTCACCCCAATATCATATACAATTACACCACACCTTGGTCTTCTCCTATGGGAAGGAGGAGCGACTGGTGGTGGATAGATATCAACAGGGGCAAAGGTGAGATTTTAAAACAAGCAAGAGTTACAAAATTGGATGTGGATTGAAGCCGCATCACTGATCTGCAATTGAAGCTGCGTCGCGTGTAAAGCCTGTGATAGACAGAGGGGGTGCATTTAGCGACACAACTTTTTCTTGGGTGGCCTTGGGTGAATCTGAAGGTCTAACACATTTCTGTGATACCTGCCCCGTTCCACCCACACTCACCATGAACATTTAGATCGTATTTCCTGTCAGACAGCCCCGCCACATTGGCAGCGACACAGACATAGCGGCCAGTGTCTGACACCTGGGTGTTTTTCAGCTGGAGGACACGACCCCCATGAAGTATCACCACGTCCCTTCCACCAGTCAACGGACGGCCATCCTTCATCCATGTTATTGCTGGGTCTGGAATGCCCTGGACCCTGCACTCCAGGGACACTTCATTTCCTTGGGTGACGACAACTTCTGACGGGTGGCTGCCGCTATTGAATATAGTTGGTCGAACTACGAAAGAAACACAGTGTAGAAGTGAACTGGAAACTACGTTTCGGGATCTTCACCTGCTTCCAAACAGAACAACAATCAAGTTTGCCAGATCAGCATTTTAATCAAGATCAGTTATTGCAGGTTACTGCTGGCAAATCAATTCGGGGCACTCTGAAATTCATTTTCCATCAGACTGAGAAAAGATTATTGACTTTCTCTCCCCACCCTCCACCCTATAATTTATTTTTTTTTTTAAATGTAACTTACAGGCAATTCTAAAAATGCAAACAGAAGAAAAAGTTCAATTAAAAAAGACTGCCCCAAATGCCATCAATCCCTATTGATACCTGAAGATTTCCTCTTTCATGGGATTGTTTAAAAATACCTCCTGTTATTTCTGACCGGCATACAGAAGCAGCAGGAAAATCTAAAGGAAAATCTAAGTTCAATTAGTTGTCATCGCTACTATAGCACAGTGACAAGAAATATTACAATATCTGAAGGGGTTACATCCCTGTAAACATCTATGGCCAAATACACTTTCAAAAGGTATATGAGATGTCTTGGTCAAGATCTGAATCCAAATTGCCAAAATTTTAATTAGAATCACAGACTGGGTTGGATTGGAAGGGACCTTTCAAGGTCATCTGGTCCAACCCCCGAGCAGGGACATCTGCAACTAGAGCAGGGTGCTCAGAGCCCTGGCCAACCTCCCCTGCAATGGTGCCAGGGATGGGG
>WUAM01000311.1:3304318-3322679 GCA_024336885.1 Actenoides hombroni
CTTCTCCAGGCTAAACAACCCCAGCTCCCTCAGCCTCTCCTCATCAGACTTTCCTTCTAGTCCCTTCCCCAGCCTCGTTGTCTCCTCTGGACCCGCTCCAGCGCCTCAATGTCCTCCTGGAAGTGAGGGGCCCAGAACTGTGCCCAGTACTGGAGGTGAGGCCTCACCAGTGCTGAGTGCAGGGGGAGATACTTCACTAAAGGATGTAAATGTGAGAGATTTCTGGGAGTCCCACAAAGCACGGGGTGTAAAGCTCCCTCTACGTGGCCCTGCTCACGCAGGCCGGTCTTTAAACACTCCGAAGGCGGCAAAGCTTTCCTGTGAGATGGCAAAGAACCAAGCTCAATAAACCCTCGCGTACCGTAGACGTCCACGTCATATATTTTCTCAGCGGCTCCAGCGGCGCTGGTCACGCGGCAAGCGTACTTGGCGGAATCGGACACTTGGGCCCGAGGTATCTGCAGGAATTGTCCTCTGTCCACGTACAGAGCCTGGGGGCTGGAAATAATCGGGTGTCCATCTTTGTACCACGTGATGGTGGGAACAGGGATTCCCTTGGTCTCGCACTCCAAGTTGATAAGGTTGTTAAGAAGCGCCGATACCTCTGTTGTAGTGTTTCCTCCTTTAATGCTAGGAGGGACTGTTTCAAAAGACAAAATAATGACATTAGAGCCTTACTGAGATTCAAATGCGAAGATTCAAGGATTAAACATTAGAATGCTGTAAGAATATAAGATTTTATCTTCATCGGACTTCCTGGTGTTTTGCAGTTGTTTTTTCCCCAGCAGAGTTACGCATTCCCTGGACAATTCTCTGAGGCACACAAAGAGTGAAAAGCATGAAGAGAAGACAACATCAAGGGCCACCATCCATTCAAGAAGCAAGTGTCAGAGCAGGGGGCACTGCAAAGCATTGAAACCTGGAAACATTCTACCTGCTAGCCTCCGACACATGCCAGGTTAGGACAGCTGGGCCTCCATGTGTCCTGCAACGCACATGGGCACAGCTCTGCCTCTTCCCTGTCTCCCAGGGGTGAAGAAAGAGCAACCCCCATACACCCTGAGAGGTGCATCCTCCTCCCCCCAGCAAGGAACAGCGACCTGCTATTTAAAATACTAAAGACACCCACGAGGCTCTACGACTGGAGAGGGAACTGCTCAGTACTCCAAACTTCTGAAGATGAAGTCACTTGCTTGGAGACCAAATATGAGCTTAACAGTCTAGCTTTATGCTTCTATTTTTGAAATTTTTGGCCCACAGTCACTTCCCTCGCTCACTAGGCAGCAGTACTCACATTTTTCTAGCAAACAAGCTCTCGTGTAAATCAGCCAATATAAAGAGTTCGTAAATCTCCGTAGAAGCAATAAAAACACGGGGCAATTGGCAACAACTGGATTTATGGCTGCTGAAAGTACCAGACACATCTGGCAGACACATTAACTCCTCTGCTGCCAAACACGCTCCGTATATCCTAGACTTCCCCTGACTTCCATAGTGCTCATTGAAACAGCCACTGCAGAAGTGTAAAGCAAAGTGCCAGTGAATGGATCTACACCTACAAGATGGGTCTTGCGGGTTATCAAACCACAATCAGATAGCTTCCTAATTAAATTATTCGTGTACAAAAACCTGCAAACCTATAAAGTAGGCTGAAACACACCCAGTTCAAAGCTGAAGGCATTTCTCTACCAGCAAATGCTTTCATCTAGATGGGGAATGGTTTAGCAGGGTGTTTTGGGAAAATATCAAATCCAAAAGTAGGGCTAAACAGCTAAAACAAAGTAAGAAGCAAGAATTAGCATCTAGGTTCCTCACTTACTCCGTGAGCTTCTCTTTATCCAGACAGAATTAAGGAGGAATTTAAGAGTAGAGACGTTCTATTCTACGGTCACAAATTCACTTCTCGCTTCTGAAGAACCTGAGGCAAGGTCTACTCATCTGTGAGGACTTTATTTGTGAGGGTTGGGTTTTTTTCCTCTATAACCTCACAACAGCCACAACCACCTGCAAGCCCTCACAGCATTTTCTTTGCTCCCAGTGGAAAAAGGCTTCACTCTGACTGGTGCACCGTTGCACATTGCTGCTCTGTGCTTCAGAAACGGCCCAGATGAGAAAAATAACACATTACAAATTCACTGGTATTGGAACAGAAGACACAGACTCTTCAAAAGCAAACCAATAGCAAATGAAGACTCATCAGCTTAATGTCCTCATTTACATGAAACTTGTCTACGCTCATCACTGGAATTGTCTGTTCCCTGTGACTTTGCTAAGACTCCACTGCTTGTAAAGACACCTAAAGTGTACTCAGTGTGCTATGAGCTTCACAAAAATAATAATAATGATGTTAACATGGTTATCTCAGGTTAGTGCTGCTTCTCTTGCTATAAGTTACCTCAGTTTACACCAATTTAAGCAAGATGATGTACTACACTCCCTGAAGATCATCTGGAACATTCTTTTTCAAAGACTGTTTGGGTGTGATTCTTACTGGTTTTGCACTTGGCTTTAAACTTTTGTTCTAACTTCAACTTATTTACTCCTAGCACTAGGTTAAGGAAAGTAAGACCATGAGTGTATTAAAATAAAAATCTTCTAATTAATTTTCACCTCCCTAAGACAGATCAAAATAATGAAGCCAATGTGATGACAAAATAACGCAGCTGAAACAAAAAACAGCAAAATTTTAGAAGTTTCCTCAAGATTTTTGTCTTTTACCAATTAGAAACTAATAAAGAGCACATAAAAGCAACTGAAAGGCCAAGGCTACATCTGTATTTAACTTGATACACATAAATGCTCAAAAAGATCACTTTGTGAACAGATGAGTATTAATTTACAGTTACACCCAAATTTTGCAGGACCCGAGCCTTAATTTAGATTTGTCTGAGTATCTCCACTGAGAAAAGAAATCTTACGAGTAAAATGAAATGACCTTCTAGGATCAGGCATCCTGTACACTCACCATGGATGATCAGCTTGACCTCCTTGACTTTTTTGCCAGCAGTGTTGGTGGCACTGCACTGATAACGGCCTTTGTCAACCCTTCGAGCACTCTTTATGTGGAGAACTTGATCTTTGTCCAGAAGCTCAACATTGGGATCACCCAAAAACAAGGGCCTGCAACAGAGATTATTTTGCTTCACGGAACTCTGACCCCATCCTTTCAGCATTAATTTAAACTGACAGGAGTAACAAAGGGGTCCTTTAATGGCAGCAACTGTACCATTAAAGAGTACCATTCAGCACCGGAGTAACAGCATTAATCTGAAGAACCACCATGAGCAGCAAACCCTCATAATTAACATTCTTTCTAGTTTTTAGAAGAAACCAAACTACAAAAGTACTTTACTCCAGAACGCCAGCATCAGAGCTGGAGCTCTGCTCCTGATCTAAGTTCTTTTTTCTAATTACTCAGGTCATGATAGTCCTTTGCTGATAACAATCCATGTGATAAACGCAGACAGAAGTGTCAACATTTCAATACCAACAAGTAAGGAATTGTCACGTCAGAACATCTGTGAGTAGTAGTCGATGTCTATACTGAACTACATCGTTAAACACCAACACTATTTAAAGGCATTTACAGCCCACTTTGGTTTTCAGCCAATATTGAAGCCACCAAGAATTCCTCTCTTTGCATGTTTTCCTGAAAGGTGCAATAAAGAACAGAAACATGCAGGCTACATACGTTTTAAAACCTGTAAGTCATATACACAGAACTGCACAAGTCACCAGATAGAAAAACATTTGACATGGGTACTGTCTACCAATGGAAAAAAAATCACACCAGCAAAACCCAATCATGTTTAAAATAATACAGGTAAACTCGTGAAATAAACTCATGTAAAGGGTGAGGTTTATCTTGGTGCAAGCACTGTCTGGCTTCAGATATCCTAGAGCTACTCTGCAAGTGCCAGTGTCAGTAATCGGACAGTTCACGAAGAAAAGCAGGATGTTAACTTCTGATTAAAGAACTTCCCACCTCACACCACCTCAAATTACATCCAATGACAATAAAACTTGACATTAAATAGTTCAACGTACAAGGGACCTGCTCTGTTCTAAGGGAGGAATAACCTAGACACAAACCCCAGAAGCTGTGATACACTTACTTGCCATCTTTGAACCAGTGTATGTCAGGGAAAGGGAAGCCTTTGGCTCGACATTCCAGACTGATTTCCTGGTTGAGGATGACTGCGATTTCACCGGGGGTCTCAGCACCTGTTATACTTGGTGGAACTGTAAAAAATATTACAGGAGGAGATGGTATATAACCAGGGAAGGTACACTATGGAACTGGAAGAAACGCAGCGGTGGATCACGCTATTCATTTGAAACAACATCGATTTTCCTGCTAGATCACAACATCATTAACGTCACTTCTATGGCGACAAGCACTTCCATGCTTGTGAACCGTATGTGTAACAACCCTTGGGTCAGATTGCAGTACACCCAAACTACAGAACAAAGCAGCAAAGACCAAAATCCAGTAACGTAAAGCAGCATTTTGTCTGTGTTACTACAGGAATGGCAAATCTTAAGTATTCCAAAGCCATCACAACAAGTGCTCTGGCAGCCAGTATTTAATGGACAGTGGGAGAAAGAATCTATTTATAATGAGTTGAAATTTATTAAATATCAACTGCTTTTCAGGCCGTCATCTTAAAAAACCAAAACAAAGCAAAACACCAAACCCCAAAAAACACAACAAAAAACAGATAAAAAAAAACTAACCTAGAACATCCAGGTTAAACAGCTTCTCAGAACTTCCTGCTACGTTTATGGCTTTGCATGAGTATTGTCCAGCATCATCAGTAGCAGCTTTAAAGAGCTTCAGTATCTTCCCATTGTGCGAAATCTGGAGCGCACTGCTTTCCACAACCTCAAAAGAACCCGAGTCATTAGCCTTATGTGATCCAAGTTACAGCAGCCAAATATCACAGCTGGACTTTTTTAAGAAAATGGTAGTTTTAGTTTAAGGATAATCCATTTCCCCTTTCAGTTGCAGCACTAATCCCCTCCACTTCTGCAATCTATTCAAGACGAATTGTACAAAATACAGCAGAGAGCAGGAAACCCAAAGAAACTCTTTGTCCGTCAGTAACGGTCTGTCACAAAGGTGCATAAAGGGGCCTCTCCTCATCTTACACTATCACTTATCAGCTACAAGTAGAAGCGCAGGACTCAAGGATCATCCTAAGGAATTCAAATCACCTCCAAGAGTTCTTATTTCTCCATCTACAGGATAAAGACAATACCATTATTGGTCCCCTCTGCAAGAATTCTGGCATCTGCAGTACTGGGAGATTGCTAAGGCCAGTTCCTAGGGGAATCTTGAACATAACGAGTTTACTTTTGACTTACGGAACAGCTGAACTAATGGATTAGTCATATTTAGCTTGCAGGGGGTTTGTTCTCAGCACAGTTTAAACATCCATAAAGGCATGTACGTGTATTTACTTGAAACGAGCGCTCATACCGAGCCCTCAGAAGCCAACACCCAACCAGCTGACGATGGCTGTTAGTTCAATTAAGTGTACATACCTGGGTATCTTCTTTATACCAGGAGATGACTGGGAAGGGGTTACCAGATGCTTCACAGAAGAGACTTACAGGGTGGTGAACAACTACCGATGTATTTGTCACCTTTTCTTGATCTCTAATTTCAGGAGGAACTGCAAGAAAGCTCAAAGTCATGTATTAAGGCTTTTATTTCAGTGATTTCCCACTTCCGCCTTCCCCCTAAATCAAGGGCCTCTGTAATCTAAATTTCTCAGACCCTTTTCATTCCCTCCTCAATGCTTCCATTCGCTGTTTGGATCTGGACATCTCTCTCTGTGTTCTTTCTTCTCTTTATCAAAAAAGTCTTCTCTTGCCCAGTAACAGACTCCCAGGGACATACACTCAAAACCAATCACCATTTTAAGAGAACGATCTTAAGATCTAATCTTAAATTTAATTTTATTTAATCCTCAAAATTCCAAGTTATGTGCCAAGCATATAAAGGAAGCAGCTTCCAGAGAGTCACCCTTTCTTTTCAGCAATCCACTCATCCCCAGGAACATCTGCTTATCATTTGTCCCACTATAAATGCAACCCACCGACTTATGCGGTGAATTAGTTCAAACCCCACTGGTGAGACCTGCTGGCACCAGATGGAATTCCTGCTTTTCTCGCAGTGAAGATAAGGATATAATCCTGCTCGGGCATCAGAACTAACTATCGTGGGACGTGAACAAGGCTGGAATGAAAGTACTCTGGAAGAAGCAAAATATCAAAACATATCTCAGGGCCACCTGTAGAGTTTTCATTCTCCAATTAGGATTCTGGAAGAGTATCAAGAGCAAGAATTTGCCTATACTATCTTCATTCTGACAAATAACTTTTCTCATATTTCTATTTGAAATGCAGCTCTATCATCCAATCTTTAACAGTACAAAAGTCTGCATTTGCTATTCGCATTAAAGTTTTCAAGTACATCCAGAGCCCTCTACAAATGAGACCCACCTAACTCCAAGCAAAGCAAAGAGGGATTGTGCATGAAGTCACAGAGAACAGAAATAATAGGAAAAAATCAAGAGTGTATCAGAATAACAGAAATGCAAGTAGTCTGATTAGATTTCATAATTTAACTGCAAATCATCTGATTTGGGGCATGCGATTTCCAGCAAGAGAAGAGAAGATGTTCTTCAAAACCAGCTCCCCAATAGTTGTATCTATTATTTACCGTTAACTTTCAGGTTGTATTTTCTTTCTGTACTTCCAGCTTCATTGGTTGCCACACAAACATACTCTCCGTTATCAGCAGGTGTAACAGAAGCTATGATCAGCAGCGTCCCATCCTCCAGAATGGAAATCCCTGGTTCACTGCCCGTCAGCTCTCTTCCGTTACGGAGCCATCTGATGACAGGCTTTGGAATACCTACCAAGAAAATGGTGAAACCTCAAGAAATGGTTGGCTCAGCTCAGGATAAGAAAGATCCAAACAAAGGAGCACGGGAACCAGATTGAGGGAGATGATTCTGCTCCTCTCTGGTGAGAGACCCAACCTGAAGTACTGTACCCAGCTCTGAAGCCCCCAACACAAGGACACGGATGTGTTGGAGCAGGGCCAGAGGAGGCCACGAAGGTGATCCAAGGGCTGGCTGAAAAACCTCTGCTGTGAGGCCAGGCTGAGAGTGTTGGGGTTGTTCAGCCTGGAGAAGAGAAGGCTCCGGAGAGACCTTATCATGGCCTTTCAGTATCTGAAGGGGGCCTGCAAGAAAGCTGGGGAGGGACTTCTTACGAGGGCTGGTAATGATAGGACAAGGGCTGGTAATGATAGGACAAGGGATAATGGCTTCAAACTGGAAGAGAGGAGATTTAGATTAGAAATTAGGGAGAAGTTCTTCACTGTGAGGATGGTGAGACACTGGCCCAGGCAAGCTATGGATGCTCCATCACCAGATGTGTTCAAGACCAGGTTGGATGGGTTTTGAGTAGTGGGAGGTGTCCCTGCCCATGGCAGGGGGGTTAGAACAAGATGATGTTTAATGTCCCTTCCAACACAAACCATTTTATGATTTTATGACAATTCCCACTGCTTCCTGGAAATTTTACTGGCAAGGACAATGCACAGGGAGGCCGTGAGCTTTCAAACCCAGAGGAAGCTCTGACTGTTACAGCCTGATTTAAAAATTAAAAATCTTAATCCTAAATGAATATTATAATACCCTCATTGGCTAGCAATGACCTCTCCCAGAACTTCTGCACATGGTGGATATTTAAATCACTTTTAGTTTGTATTTTTCCATGTAAAGTATCCACATAAATCCTGTGCAGCTTGTAACTTTTTTACCATGACAAGGAATACACAGAAACAGTAATTGTCCATGGTCAAGGGTCAAATCTACATTTGTCACTGAAGTTGGCAACGATGATACACACCTTTAGCTGGGCACGGGAATGCAATACGCTGATTGGCCACTCTTTCTTGAAAGGGACTATTGTATGGAGGGTCCAGATCCTCGATAGTAGGAGACTCTGAAAGTAAATCAGACCCCCATGAAGTCCTTGGTGTCTGCTCCCCAACGTGGGATAAAGCCTGGTGATACATAACACTTCTCAGTCTCTCTCATGTACACAAGTTCAGATGCCAATAACCCTCTTTGCGTTGATCGGAACGTGCACTGTCCAAGCAGTCTTGAGTCAATGGGAATATTTAGGAGTTAAGCAGTACAAAGAGGCTTTCAAATTTGACTGAAACTGGGTGTCTCTAAACCCTACTGTATTTGTTTAGAAGGCAGAGACAGCATTTCTACAAAATCTGAAAAATACTATTTAAAGTGGGTTTTCTTATACGGCATTGGCAGTGCTGGATTAACAGTTGGACTCAATGACCTTAAAGGTCTCTCTTCTAACAAAAACAATTCCATGATTCTATGACCTACATCAATCAAGTGGTGGAGTCCCCATCCCTGGAAGGGTTTCAAAGCTGTGGAGATACGGTGCTGAGGGACATGGGTTAGTGGTGACCTGGCAGTGCTGGGTTAATTGTCGGACTCAATGATCTTAAAGGTCTCTTCCAATCAAAACGATTCTATGATATTAGTACTACTTCCATCTTTTGTTCTTGCATCTCATTTTAAGCTTTCACACAGACTGAGACTATACAAAGAATATTATTTATAATTAATTACTCGCAGTTCTTTGTTGTTTGTAACAAGTGGTTCTCAGCACCTCTAATCCAAAGGGATCAGAATGTTGCCTTTAGACTATTACAAAGAAGAAAGAATTCCTGCTTAGCTGACGTCAGTCATGCTACATGGATGAATGTCAGTCCATCAAGTGAGGAGTTAAACCATGTATTTATTTAAAGTGGCATGTCGACCACTGCTGCCCCACCACAATTTCAATAGCATTCGAAGTGACTCATCTTCAGTTTATGAAAAATTCCAATTCTACTTCAATCTGTGACACCAGGCTCTGCAGTTCAGAGACCGTCTATGAAAACATAAGACATCTGAACACACAGAGATAATATTTGAAAAAGAGGTTTCTCATATTGGAACCTGATTTTAATTACCTAGTGCAAAAGCAAATCATAAATAGCTTGAATATATTGAGAATTAACAAAAAAGTAATACATTCTGAGTTTCTTTTTCTTGTTTCTGCAAACTCTTCAAGGACAATTTGCCTATTCTAATTTTCCATAATTAATATCAGAACACAGCATCTAAGAGTTGGATTTTGCATCATGCCAACAGTCAACAGCAAGGACCACAGGCCTCCAAAATATAAACCATGAACCATAAACCCTGAACCTTAAACCTCCAGGGCAGGAGGGAAGATTCCAGCCCTAACAGAAATACCTTGAACTTGCACTGTTATCTCTGCCGCGTCGCTGCCCGCTACGTTACTAGCAACACACTTGTAGATTCCAGCATCGGGAAGCTGGACGTTGCTGATGCCCAGAGCTCCATCCAAGCCACGGATGAACTGCCCACCATCTATGGGCACAGCACTTCTGCCTTTGAACCAAGTGACTGCTGGAGGAGGGATCCCCTGGGCACGGCAGGGTATGTCAACTCGGTGGCCAGCTTGGACTTTCAGAACTCGAGGCCCACGCTGTATCTTTGGAGGAACTAAAGAAGACAAGTTTAGTCCATAGTAACGTGAAGAAAATGAGGTACAAGATCATTCTCAAAGGAGAAACTCTTTCCTGGTTTGTCATTTCAGAAGAAGTCCATCCTTGTTCACTGAAACCACATTCCCCCAGGGAAATAAGGAAGAGACCTGCACGTCCTCTACATAGGATACGATGGACAATACCCTACTGCTTAACTTATTTGCAGAAGCTAAACTTCAAATTCTGCTGCACGACTTCCACGCGAGTAGCGTAACGCTATTATACTGAGCACATCTGAAGAGCTCTGGGTACTGGCTCTTGAGAACACAAAACGATTCAAAATCTTTTACGATAAAGTTAATTTTCCTTTTGACATTTTCATTTCCTTTCCCTAATCCCTGATCTCTTTATGCTTCCAAACACAAGTTCGGACAGGGAGATAATATAGAACTGGAAGAGATTTTGCTGGTCCCAAAGAATAATATAAATCCAACATAACTCTTTGCCACCATGTTTTTCTTTCTAAGGATCATTGACAATGAAAAGACTTATAAAGAATGTCTGAAACAATAACAAGTGCCATTTTTCCAGACTCCCTGTTAACGTACAGCTTCAGATAAACAAAGATGTGCACTGATACCAGCCTTCTCTATAGAGAGACCCAGACAGCGGGCTGATGCAGCCATTGTAGTTCAATTAGCGTAGTCTGAAGGTCTGTGAGCTCCTGGGGGCAGGAGTTCCAATCTGGTACGTTCATGGTATGCGATCTGCTTCGAAGATAAGCTGTCTGTGCTGGCAACGGGCACTGGCAGGAACGCTTCCAAACTCTACACGAGTGTGAACCAACTGCAGGAGAACTATCTATGCACCCACAATTACTGTGCCTCGGCCTCATCTGGGCCATGCCAGGCCATGGCTCCTGCACCCACTTTCCCACGTGCTTTCGCACCGGCACACACGTGCCACAGCCTGTGTTTTGTCTGACACAGGTGAGGAGGAATTAAAAAAAAAAAAGAGAACAGAGCTAACAATATGCAATGTTGTGTAAGAGGTTAAGAGACCGGGGTTGGGGCCCCAGCATGGGGGGAGTAGGAGAGAGATAAGGCAGTGACAACATGATGAGCTATGGTAAAAGGGAGAGGGACGAGGACACGGGTCCCAGCTTGAGTGACTAGACACCTTTACTGAGGGGGAGAGGAAGGTGGGCACCAGCTCAGAGTGCTGGTCTGAACTGAGAGAGGACAGTCAGATGGGTGTTCTCTTCTCAGTGATGCCCTGTGATAGAGTGAGGGGGAATGGACACAAACTGGAACACAGGAAGTTCCACCTGAACAGGAGGAAAAACTTCTTGCCTGTGAGAGCAGAGCCTGGCCCAGGCTGCCCAGAGAGGTTGTGGAGTCTCCTCCTCTGGAGAGATTCCAAACCCACCTGGACACTGTGATCCTGGGCCCCCTGACCCTGCTGGAGCAGGGGGGTTGGACCAGATGATCTCCAGAGGTTCCTTCCAACACCTACCGTTCTATGATTCTTAAAATCCATCTGGCTGACTCAAAAAGAGTCAAATGTCACATTGTGCTATAATTCTTCCATGAGGCTAAGGAACATTAAATGAAGGGTGCATAGGTATGTGTGTCTGTATATACAGACACACATATCTGTGTGTATACAATAGTTCCTTTCCACATAATCAATAACAACTTACGCATGAAGATAATATGACCTGAAAGAATGTAAGTCACTAGTATTTAACATAAACAAGGAAAAAGGATATGGAAAAGCTCCACGTGATGCTAAATTCCATGTGGAAACTTGCAGACGATTATCCTTTAAGTTAAAACTCACCATGTACACTGAGTTTCACCGAATGAGTCACATTCCCAGCTATATTTGTGGCTACACAGATATACATTCCACTGTCTGAAACCTGTGTCTCACTGATCTTCATTGACCCTGAGGGTAGGAAAGTGTGTCTGGAAAAGTAAGAAGCAGATATGCTGTATAAACATAGATTGAAAGGTGAATGACCTCTACTTACACATTGCTAATGATTGCTATGAGCTAAAATAACACCATTCTACAAGGCATGCTGAGCTGTTCCATATTACTAAGCTATGACTTTACTCGAATTTTCTAGCTCTTTACTGAGCCACTACATTCAGAATACACAGGAAACACCTAAAATATAAGATCTAAATGACAACATTTGGTTGTAGCTACTTACAGGGCGTATTAAAATCTGCCTTGTTTCTAAAAATTATAAAAAAAAACCAAAACAAAAAAAACCCACCTCCAAAAAAACCCCAACAGGTAGAGAGCTCTTCAATCTCCTGTCAAACATTTTTTAACTCAACCTAGGTCAGCAAGTTAAACAACTTTTGATACTACTTCATCCTGGCAGAAAAGAGAAGTTATGTTGTTCTCAGATGGAAGAGGGGATTCTGAAGAGTCTTCTGATTCAAAACTGCCAGCTCTGGTGTTTACAGAGGTTGTTATTATTCAGCAGTAAATAGTTCACTGCATAGCATTAATTCTTAGTACAGCTCTGGTCACAGGCCTGTAACATTCCAAGATATATTGGCCAGCTAAGCCAAAATCTTCTTATGGAGAAGTCAAAAGTACCAGAGATAGGGAAAATAAACGAAGAGGGAATTAAAAAATGACAGCTAAGAATGAACAAGAAGAAATACAAGTCTAGCACTCAAGGTTATCTACAGAATTTAGACAAAGGTGGTGGGAATTGGTGGTATCATTTGTCTTCCTTTCTCTGGCACTGTCTAACTAGGGCAATGTTATAGGAGCAGAAGTGGTGAGTTCTGGGATTGCAAAGGCCCAGAGAGATGAATAGAAAGAGTGAAGTGCATTTTCTGCAGGCCACCCAAATCTGTCTGATCTTATGATTCCTCCTCTGCTGCCTGTATCTTTTCAAACTCCCCCCCCTCCCCTTTTTTTTTTTTAATAACCCCAAAAGATTGATTGCTGGGGCAACTTATCTTTCATTATTTTATCCACTAATTACATTTGCTTTCTGCTAAAACTTCCTTCATTTCTGATTTCACTCTTCTATTGTTTACCGGTCACTTTTCTGACATCAGCTTTGGGTGGTCTCAAAACAATTTTGTTTAGACTGAACCTTTAACTTTTGCTGACATCTGTAAACAATTGTATGGAATGAGCCGAGCTGGACTTGGGTTACTCTGGACAACTTGGATGTCTCCACGACAGCCCATGAGCAAGTAGCCTCATTTATCTACATCTCCTGAGGAAAAATGAGGACAAGTAAGGGACCGGGAATGCAGGTTCAGTAGTGCATGCAACGTGCTCACAGGACACCGCAGAAAATTCCGCACGGATTTCTAGCAACACATCAACTGGCCATGCACAAGCCTCCTTTCCCAACTAAGCTGGCCCATTATGCTCGCTGAAGCAGGTGGCTCCGAGGCACAGGTTTGGCTACCGGGGAAAGAGGCTCATCTTCAGGTCTCTCAAATTCCTTAATCGAGCTCAGACGCTGCTGGATTCCTTCCATTCGGATCACCAAGAGACAGCAGGCACAGCAACGGCTCCGGGGTGCACACAGACAGAGTTCCCATTCCCTGGTTTACAAACACACCTCTTTTCTGAGCTGTCTGGAAGACCAGAAAGCACTAGCACGGCTCATGACAGTACCTGGGGTTTCAGCTGGGAACACGCAGTAAACCATCACCTACTCGTCTCCTCTTGTATTCTGTACCGTACTACAACAAGAACTCCAACACTGTGGCCCATGCTGCACACAAGACAATCCCCAAAGTTGCATTCCCTAAGGCTATCAACTCCACATTTTTATGAGCATTTCACTAAGTTTTCACATGGTCCAGAATATCTGGAGAGCTTTGGGATCGCAACGAGTAACGAGCTCTTGTAAACACTCTCAAACATTTATCATCATCTGTATTCAGCCCAGACTTCATATGAATAACAGACAACGCTCCCCTGAGCATAAATATGAAGTGCTTAAGAAAAGAAAAACATTTCTTAAATATTTATAACCAGGGACATATTATGTGGGTCTCTGGGCACCATCGCAGTACAAATATAACAGGATCTCTTTCGTCTTGGCCTATAAGCACGCGCTGGCACGGAAGCTGTGCAACGATACCTTGTCTTAGTATCCTTCACAGGCATAGACTTGATTTAGGAAAGAGAGATTCAAGACCTAGTAAAACAAGGTTCTCAGGCAGGACAAGTTTATACCTTCTGATGGATGCTGCAGCAATAAGAAATGACATGTCCTGCCAAAATCTTGACAGCTTAGACGCAATTTCACTTTTCTTTTGTTTTCAGCAAGCATTGTTACCTTGGAGAGAATGGAGATATGAGCTGCATTTCTTTGGCCCAGGTAATTATGGGGGGTGGCAAGCTCTTTACTTCACATGGAAGTGTGACATCTTCCCCTGCAATTACTGAGATCTCTATGGGTTTATCATATGCATTTCCTTGCTGGTCTCCAGGCCTGGATACTCTAGGTTTCACTATAACATGGAACACGTTAAGAAGCTGCAATGAATATATTTGTAAAAATGTAACACCAAACAATTTTACTTCAGATTAAACATCTTTTTTTTTTTTTTAAATCAGGTATATAACATTACAATCCTTTTTCTAATGATAAACCTGCAATAGATGTAAATCACTGCAACGCTGCTGTACAGCGCCTGTGGCTCAGACACTGCCTGATGCCTACGTGCAACACCACAAACACCAGCAAGACTGCAGCACTGACCCAAAAAGCTGGATAACAAGAGGTATGTACAGTTCATGCATATGCTGAACTCTGTATTGCTTAAGTAGTTTGCAACCAGTACCTGAACTGTGTTACACTACAGCACCAATACCCAACAAGCCATAAAGCCCTTGCAATGCAAGTCTACACCTAAATAATTATTTTTTTTATAATACTGGGAGATGAGAGGAAGCTTTGGGACTAGTGGGATTAATGGATCTTCATTCTTCTATCAGCAGGAGCTTCTATTCCTATAGAGATACTTTCTATTCACTTCTATAAAAGATGAAATTATGATCAGCCCAAGAGGATAGTCCATGAACTCAAGGTAACAGGTATCAGGAGGTCTGAAGAACAGTATAATGGCTGAAGGATAGGCCTTTCAGTAGCAGCCATTGGTAAAAGGACTTCTTGTAGCAATAAGATGAGGGGTGATGGCTTCAGACTGGAAGAGGGGAGATTTAGATTAGAAATTAGGAAGAAGTTCTTCACTCTGAGGGTGATGAGACACTGGCTCAGGTTGCCCAGGGAAGCTGTGGCTGCCTCAGCACTGGATATGGTTAAGGACATGTTGGATGAGGCTTTGAGCAACCTGGTCTAGTGGGAGGTGTCCCTGCCATGACAGGGGGGTTGGAACTGGATAAGCTTTAAGGTCCCTTCCAACCCAAACAAGTCTATTATTCTATAATAAAATAGCCTAGTATGTGGATCCAGTGATCTAGGACAAAGTCAAAAGCACTAATTAGAGGTTGGTTTCACTCCTGTTTGCACTGTGGGTCACCCGAGTGGGTTTTACCATTTCAAGCAGAAAGCAATGCAGGGAGAGAGACAAGGACTCTGTATTTGGCTGTAGCTCACTCATACCATAGACAGTCAGCTGGACTTTTCGTGTGGCATAACCAGCAGCATTTGTTGCAGTGCACGTATATTCACCAGTCTCTTCACCCCCTGGTGAAACTACATACAGACTTCCATCAGAGCCTGCAGAAAAATTCTCATTGCTGGGCAGAATTACTTCTCCTTTCTGTGGAAAGAAAAAGCAAAAAAAAAAAATCCAAAACGCCTGGATTTTCTAAAATAAACCAAATTATAAACAGTGAAATCAATAAAAGCTTTTTTACCATGCAAGACACTCCATGCTCTTTAATGCAGCTCTATAGATCAAACAATTTGCATGTGATCCAATCAAATTGAGCTACATTTTAACTTAAATTGCAGTACTGCTTTTATTATGTCTGAGATGGATGAAATATTTTATAGTAACTACAAAGCCTGGCCCCAAAATTCCACCTGTACAGATTAACTAACTTCGACTAACTTTTCACACTCTTGAGTGTCACTGTCTAAGCAGAAGCACAGGGATTCTTATGCAAAAAGCTTGTTACAATCTACAATCCCAATTCTTAAAAGTAAATTAAAACAAAATTAAATAAAATCAAGATTTCAACCAAGTCAATTTTGATGTTGATTTCTGATGTCAAAACAGATCATCATTATATGAAATGTTTCTTAGTCAGCAGATTCTTCCTTGTTTTTATAGAATAAGTGATAATTAAAGAAAAAAACCCTCCTCTGGTGTATTCCTCCCTGCCAAACCACCACAGTTAACTGTGTTTTACTCCTTTTTTTTTTTTTTTTTTAAACAAAGCTGCTTACAAGGTCCCAATCGGTTCCATCTGCACAACTTTTGAGGCACAGCCATGTCATGCGAGCTGTAACACACCCCAGATAACTGTTATTACCAGAAATTATGCTGTTCAAGGAGGGAAAATAAAAAGCCTGGCTTTCAGACTAATGCCCCAAGTGGTTGAGGTCCTCCACAGTGGACATCTTGTCGAGGACATGATTGAAAAGCGACAGCTTAACCCCAGAATGCCATCTCATTAAGCACACTTTCCTCAGAGGAAAAACGCTTTTTAAAGTAAGGCTCCAAAACAAAAATGAGCTTTTTATTAGCAGCAGGTTGCTTAACCTCAAATTATCAACTCACTACAGGAATCTGAACAATTTCTAAGGGTTAAAAACATAAAGCTACAGCAAGAACCAAAGCCCTTCTAAAGAAGGGAACCCTGATCTCTGCTTGGACCACAACCAGAAAGCACCGCTCGGAGAAACAAAAGCAGGCAGGAGAAAAAAGAGCTTTTCAGATCCCTCACAACTGGTGCTTTTGGCCACATTTCTTGCATATAGTTTTTAAAGACAACTAAATGATGCATTCAGTTCATCTTTCACCACAAGCAGCTCAAAGATCAGACCTTACCTTGGACCAGACAATAGATGGCTTAGGAACCCCGCTAGCTTTGCATGGTAACGTTACCGGGATGCCTTCGATGGTGCTGAATATCTGCTGTCCATGCTGAATCACAGGCAGAACTACAAATAGAGGCAAATATTAAACACATGCAGAAGGTATTTCAAACCATGGCACAACTCTTACAATAAAATGTCTTATGAGGAGTGGCCTGAGGGACCTGGGGCTGTTTAGTCTGGAGAAGAGGAGGCTGAGAGGAGACCTTATCGCTCTCTACAACTCCCTGAAGGGAGGTTGTAGTGAGGTGGGTGTTGGTCTCTTCTCCCAGGGAACTAGCAATAGGACAAGAGGAAATGGCCTTAAGTTGCACCAGGGGAGGTTTAGGTTGGATATTAGGAAATTTTTTTTTACTGAGAGAGTGGTGTGGCACTGGAACAAGCTGCCCAGGGAAGGGGTGGAATCACCATCCCTGGAGAGGTTCAAAACATGTCTAGATGTGGCACTTCAGGACATGGTTTAGGGGTCCTGTCAAATGTGTTAGACTTGATGATCTTGAACATTGTTTCAAACGTTAATGATTCAATTCTGTTCTAAGTACTGCTTCATCAAGGCAGCAGGCTTGGGGAATTTTCAGCCTCTTATCTGAACCCAACAACCAGCCACTTTCCCTTCCACTCCCCAGTCTCATGACAGATTAAATACTGGTTCCTCACAAAGCATGTCAGCCATAGGCTGATGGTTGTTGGATTAGGTACATACAGTTTTAATGCAGGTATTTCAGATAGCTGACTGCAATCGTTTCGGAAGGTCTTTGCCACAACATCCTCTGACAACGTTTTAGGCTTCCCAAAACAACCTTGTGCACAAGTCAACCTGTACAGCACCTTTCATGAGAACGGGTTCCCCAGCTTGGGGGCTGAATCGATTTCTATCCATGCACATTTTGAACAGAGCAGGTAAGAGACCGAAGAACTGATCATGCTGCAAACTCATTTAACCTTTCATACAAACGCTACAAAGTTGTGCAGCCACAGTGGTGGTTTCTGCAGGGACTGACTATTAAATGAACTTGGATAAAAAATACCAGATCACTTCACAAAGTCAGTAACAAGAGCTATCAAGAATCCCAGTTCCCCTACTTAGCTCATCTGGTTTTGAATTAACAACAGAAAAAGAAGAAGATCAGATGCAAGGTTGTTATAGCAAAACTAGATCTTTCTAAAACCCTACAAATACAATCCTTTCTGCTCTCAAATTCTGAAATATTTCAAAATCTACTGGTGACATGGAAGAAGTTATCAGACACTGAGTACCTGCCCTATGAAAAAATAATAGCTACTCTTAACATAAAAGGATGTTCCAGCATTTTCAGTGAAGCTTAAAATAATTATCCCATGATTAATTTAAGACATGAGAAAGTTTCAGGCTGTAAACCATGAAGTCGTCGTGAGCCCACACTGAGTTAAAACAAGTCTCTTCAGCTGAAATACAGATGGGTTATGCAATGCTAACACTTTGTCTTGCAGTCGGGGTACTTCTTGGTATGTTTTAATTAAAGAAAAAAAAAAAAAAGGGGATGGGGGGGAGGAACCCCAAAAACCAAAACACATTTCGCCAAATTCATTTTAATTCTAATTCTCCCATGAGTTGTGCTTCATTGTATGTCCTGGTCTGAGCTAGAACAGAGCTGGTTCTGTTCAGTGATTTCACTTCCCAGCTCAGTCTCTTCTCAGTCAGG
>WUAM01000311.1:3326164-3339672 GCA_024336885.1 Actenoides hombroni
GTGGGAGGTGTCCCTGCCCATGGCAGGGGGGTTGGAACTGGATGATCTTTAAGGTCCCTTCCAACCCAAACCAGTCTATGATCCTATGAACTAACCCTGGTGTGGTGCCTACACCCCCCATCTGTCTACAGGAGTTATATGAACTGGCAGCAGTATGCTCCCAAGGGGGAAAGAAATCACTCCCTCATGCTCTGAGAAGTGCACTGCTAGGAAAGCAGTATACAGGACAGGGATACTGACAATTATCTCAGCCCAGCAGCAACAATAAAAGTCATGATGTTAAAAAAAGACTAAATCTACAGAAATTTTCTGGTATCATTATATAAAAAAACAACCCACAACCACACAAACAAACAAAAAAAAACAACCCAGAAATGCTTTTCAGTCACAGGTTTTAAATTCCAGCATTTCTGTCATTCTGGTAGGTGTATTGCACCAGCACTCCTATATTCAGAGCCCAAGGCTGAAATTCAATAGCTAAGGAGAATGCAGAGAACTGCTTTGACAGTAAGTAAAATAGAAGGTAAAAGGACAATTCACAAATACTTGGGTTCCAAGTTCTTCTCTAGCCCTTCACATCCCCCCACTGCCATCTCCTGCTCCCTCATCTATGCTTCAGAGCTAGCCATGTCCTGGCACGGGCAGCGACTGGGGAGAGAGAACCATCAGGATGTCACACTTGCAGTTTGAAGGGCAATAAACTCTTGTTTCTCAGAGGAATGGCTGTACTCAGAGCGAACCTCAGGAGCAGCTACTGCCTTTACAGATACAGCCAACTGGCTTCTCCCAAGGAGGCAACAGCTCCTGTTGAGGGGTGTAATTCACCCCGCTGACACTCCATCCCTGCTGCCTGTGAGCCGGTCCAATCTCCTGAAGCATCTTTGTTTATAAGCATAAAATCTGTCGGTTTATTTGCACATTGGCTTTTGTAAATTAAATCGAGTGGTTAACGGGACTTGAAATGTCAGCAGCAGACTTTCCCTGTCAAGAAATCGTACAGGAAGCAAACCAGTCTTACCACCATACTGTTCTTAATCCACCTCCGGTCCGGAATGGGGTTTCCAGCAAGCAGCACACATGGCAAAGTGAGCTGCTGCCCCTCGATGACATTGGCTGTGGCTGGACTGACTCCAATCAGAGGTGTTACTTGAACAAAAGGAAGAATTAGAAGTTGTTGGGATTTTTTAACGTATTCACGTGAAGTAGCAAAATCTGAATTTTCATGATCAGTCCTGTCACTAATGCTACTCGCAGCAGCATCGGATAAAGGTCTCCTTGTGAAGGGACAATGCAAATACAGAGCAAGAAACATTTCCTGTCACGAAAAGTATACTACTTAAACAGGAACAAAAGGGGTAAGAGAAATATGTTGCCATCAGTAACCAACAGGAGAGCTCCGACATACTTAATTTTACAGCAAAAAAATACCAGATGGGATTCTGGTGTCTGAAATGTCAATGATGCAAGCAGGAAAAAAAGAAAAGAACAAGTGATGGGGTGGGGTACCACAGGAGAGAAGGGAAGTTGGATGAACACGTGTACAATGACCCTGAGACTAAGGAATGGCAGCAAATGGAAGATGTTGTCCAGCTGAAATAGAGATCCAACCCAGCATTTCCCTCAAAACTCATGTCCCTCTGATACCAAGTAGATATATTATTTTTTCTTACTTGGGAAAAGTACCGAAGAACAAAAGTAGCAGGTTTGGACAGGACAAAAAATAAGTGGCAATTTCCTTTGCACATAAAACTGTAAAGGATCAGAACAGAGGTCAGCAGCCCCGTAGAAATTGTTGCATGCTCTGCGAAGAGCAACCCGAACGCACCCCTGGGCTCATGTTTGGTAAAGGCATTTTAAGTAACGGGGATTAAATAACACTTTTAAATAGGTAGAAAGATGTCTATCAAATACTACTAGAATTACAGATTCTCACATGTTTTAAGTTACCAAATGGTTTCATTGATGGCAGATGGACTCCACCCTTATCCCCCTGCAAATGTATACATTCCATAGTGCTATTTTGCCTTTTACTGCCAACTGTCCAACTGAGATAATAAACAACTCCTTAATAGCACAGCTATTGTCAAAAGGAGACATTTACTGACATCTTAGATCACTGAGAGTCCTCCCTACTTATACCAACACACTGATCTAAGCAAGTTCATTGTTGCTTTTTCCCCCCCTCAAACCCCATCATGAGCATTCATCATTACAGTGATTCTTCACTCCTTCACAAATTTACTTAGGAATGAGAAATAGAAGGCAGGATAAATCACTTTTTTTAAGGTCCTTGTTGTAAAGTGTAGATGGAGCTAATCCAAATTCACGTGGCCAGTCAAAAGACAATGTTCTAACGTGCAGAATTCACTGACATCAATTACAATATTCCACGCAAATGTTTTCTGATTCAGTTTGTGTGGACAGCTGCACATGTGTAAGTGTAACCTGTGTCACCACATGTGTCCATCACCCACAGCCACCCTCTTTGTTGTACAAACACCACCCACCATCTCCTCCCCTGGGTACTGAAATAATGCCAGTCTTCCCACCACTGCTGTCACTGACTTTAGCCAGACCTACCCAGTCCAGTTACTGTGATTGTGGCTGGCCGTGACTGAATCCTTCCAAACTGGTTCTCAGCTTCACAGATGTAAGTTCCTTCATCAGTGACCCACAAATCTAGAGGGAAGAGAAAGGAAAAAAAAAGAGAGATCCAATTGCAACATGTGAAATGATATGGAAATGTCTGCAATACCTGGACATCCTATTCCTGTATCTTTCATTTCAAACATTTGGGTTTGGCCAGATGATCCCTTTCTGCCTCTCACCAAGTGCAGAAGCCATGACTGAGGGAAACGTGAATAAAGCAATGACTGTGAGCACCTCAGTAAAAAAGCATTCATACATATATGATACTTTTCATCACTTTATCCACAGCAAACACTTTAATATAGCATGTGTTAACGTGCATAAATAATATGTGGTCATACACTATACATCTACATACACATAGGCTATCCTATAGTGCAGTGACTATGGAATATTGCTTACAGCAGGCAGCAAAGTGTATCTGTAGGCAAGCAGACACCTATAGAATAGCACATAAGAAACGAGTTACTGTTCTGTATGTAGAGAGGAATTACTTCACCCAACCTCATTATGTCTACAGAGGGGAAAAAAAAAAAGCTAATTAAAAATAGACAATAACATCACTTAGCACAAGGGTGAACTGAAATGCTCCAAATAACTGAAATCTCAAAGCCACTTGAATTTTTTAGTTAGTACCCAAATAAGGTCTGGTCTAAACCAGGGAGATTTGAAACAACTCTCTCAAAACCCCCAAAAGTTAAAATCCACAGCTTCTCAGTATCAGCAGAGATTATAATCCACATCTATTTAAACAAAGGTGTAATAATCTCTATGAGGAAGAGACCAAATGACCAATGACCAAATACAGCTCAATTCACAGACTCCTGGAAAAATGAACTACCTGTCAACAGCAATTAAATCAGTAGCAGAAGCACAACCCCTGATCAAAAAACCCAGTCTTTTTACAAAGTTAACAATTTTATAAAGTAGCACAGTAACTTAAATGCATTGCACGGGTCATATTTCCTTCTGGAATTCGGAAACTTCAGTCTACCTACTGTGAATAGACAGAGCTCCCATTCTGAGCTGGCTGATAGAACTAACTGCGAACGGTCTGGAGAAGAGGGGAGCCCCATTCAGCCGCCTCCACTTCACCTTCGGCTCGGGGTAGCCCTGCACGTAGCAGGGCAGTGTGATGTTGGAGCCAATATCCGCTGATTCGTCGCTGGGCTCCTGCGTGAAAACTGGGGGGGCTGGAATGAAAAAGAACAATAAACACAACCAAACCAGTACACAGAAAGTGAAACATGACATGCTCGTTCTGCTCGTGCTACTGACGACCTGAATCTATAGAATCATAGAATGGGTTTGGTTGGAGAAGACCTTGAAGATCATCAAGTCCAACTGTTAACCCAGCACTGCCAGGGCACCACTGACCCATGTCCCTCAGCACCACATCTCCAGAGCTTGGAAAACCCTCCAGGGATGGGGACTCCACCACTGCCCTGGGCAGACTAGGCCAGGCCTTGACAACCCTTCTGGGGAAGAAATTGTTCCTCTCATCCAACCTCAACCTTCCCTGGCACAACTTGAGGCTATTTCCTCTTGTCTTATCTCTTGTTCCTTGGGAGAAGAGCCCAACCCCACTTGGCTCCAACCTCCTTTCAGGAAGCTGTGGAGGGTGAGGAGGTCTCCCCTGAGCCTCCTTTTCTCCAGGCTGAACAATTCCAGGTCCCTCAGCTGCTCCTCACAAGAGTTGTGCTCTAGACCCTTCCCCAGCTTCATTTCCCTTCTCTGGACATGCTCCAGCCCCTCACTGTCCTTCTTGTAGAGAAGGGTCCAATTATTCTTCTAACAACAAATTCCCAACTCTAGCAACACCTTATAGAAGTAACCTTGAGTGCTCTGTACTTACAATAGAGAGCTCAGAAATTGGCTAAACATCTAAAAAAGTTGAAGATACAGCCACCCCCATCAGACCAACGTGCATAATCGAGTGTTAGCATTGTTAGGTTGTCCACCTCCTTCAAACGGCATTGCTCCTTGTTTCAGAAAGTGTATGTGCCTGATGGGAACATGCATTTAACAAGGTGTGTTGTGTCAGGTCAGCAGTTAAGAGAGAATTAGGACAAGAGAAGTGGAAGGGCTAATTTACAGTAACCTTACTAGTAACTTGAGTTAGTATCATACATTCTCTATGTGAGAACTATGTTAGGTTGAGGTTTGAATATCTTCCTCCCTCTTCTGCCTCTCTCTTCCTCCTCCTAACTTTCATGCTTCACAAAAGAAGAACGAAGGAATGTTGGCAGACAAGGAATCAGCTTAGTGAACACTGCCAAAAAGGTGTTCCCAGCACACACACAGGGACTTGTGAGACAGGTTCAGATAACCAAGGCACCAGTGACCAGATACAAAGCCACTTAAATGAAAGTATTTCCTCTCCAGGTTGCAAGCTACTTACAGCCAACATCTAGAGTTATCCTTCCAGAAGCTCTCCCTGCATCATTGGTAGCCACACAGGTATAATCACCAGCATCCAGGTCTTGTGTTTCCTGGATCTTCAGAAGACCCCGATGAGTATCAATAATGAGAAATGTTGATGCCCTCAACTCTAGATCCCCTAAACCCAGAGAGAAAAAAGTAACTGAAACATAACAGGGTATTTATCAAAAGTACTCCAACAAAACAGTGTCCAAGTCTGAGATCAGTTTACAACACGGCTGCATTCATTTAGCAGATGAGCATTCAGACCTCCCCTCAACTGAGTGGAAAAATCCATCACCATGTTATTTTGTATCCCTTGTTATTTATTTGTTTCACAAGGGGAACACAAACCCAAGTAGCTCTGGACAGCAATCAGCATTAGGACAGTGTGCCAGACTGCATTTCTCCTTCCCAAATGAGAGGCTACATGTGGCAGCCACTTGTGCGACAGCTCTGGACCACATTGAGAACTCTGCAAAACCTAGAAAACAGTTCTGCTGCTTCTCAAGCTCAGCAGGAGCCACCATAGCGATGTGTAACATCCAGAACTGGCTAACACGTACTCCTTGGGATGAGGAGCAAAGCCTGTTGGCTCCTGCTTTCAAATACAAGCCATCCATTAACTGCAGTGAGTTTAGAAGAAGCTTCCTTTGAAGGAAGGTTGTTTGCAAACAGACCACAGAGAGTTTTGGGCTTCCCTCCAGCCACTGTCAGAGATTAAATGCTGGACAGGTTAAGCTATCTGTTGGCAACAACTATCTAACAAGATTATGGGTTTTCCAGAAAAATCAGCAGGCAGGTGGTTTGTACAACCACACACAGGAGGCAGCTGCTTCCTCTGAGAATAAACGTTCAGTCTTGAGACACGGGATTCTCCGACACCCTCTTAACTCTATAAAACCTCCCACACTTCTGATACCAATACACTGCCTCACTGCTAAAGAAATGGTAGCAGACACCTCTGAGACTGGGAAGAAGGAATGGACACAAATCCCCTCAGTGTCGCAAAGGAATTTCAGCCAACATCTGATGGGAAAAACAGAATAAAGTTTTGCAATTTTTGTAGCATACAGGTAAATGTTTCCTGACAGAAGAATGGACCTTTTTTCAGTAGGCAAGAGGCTCAGCTTGGGGTCTTTTATTAATTATGCTACAGGATGTTAATTCACTATATTTAAACAGAAGCAAGAATTTATACCCTAGAGGTCAAGTACTGTATCTAGAGAATTTAGCCAATTCCACAGGCCAGTCACTAGCTGACTACTACATAAAGCTTCTGAGAAAACGAAATTCCTTGAAAACCATTGTTCTAAATATTCCTGCTCAAATAAATAAAGCAAACACAAAGCAATAGGCGCACCTTTAAACCATCTAACTTGGGGATGTGGGATCCCAGTTGTTTTACACTCCATAATAGTCGTGTCTCCAAGAGCAACCAGAATTTCACTTTGAACTACGGTCAACGTTGGGCCCTCTAAATAGAACCAAGATAGAAAAAATAAGTTCCTCATCCAAAGCACACACCATTTTTAAGATATAAACCACTAAATACTCTTAATGCAAATATTCTGTATTACAAGAGAAAATTAAAGTCAAACAGGCTTAAAAATCATACAACATGACAGATAAACACCAGGAAACAAAGTAGTCCAGAGCACTTGGATCATATGCAGAATACACAGGGAATTTAAAGATCAAATTGGTGAAGTTTTGTCATGTAGGAAGTAAAAAGATTAAGAGTCACTCTCCCTTCCCAGCCAGATTCAGTCATCAAGAATTTTAGCACTCTGCTGTTAACATGGTGCTCAGAGGACACCACTTGGATTAGTACTCCAGAGTGCTAAGCACCCCACAGGAATTTACAGAAACTTGACTCCTTTTCCAAAAGCCTGCTCAGGTTTGCAAGCCTACCCCACTTTAATATCAATTTTTTGTTTGTTTGTTTTTCTTTAAAATGGTAAGGAGAACCATTAAGCCCCAAATATCACCTAATGATACTACTTGGACTTGATCAGAAAACAAGAGGGATGCTTGCGAGCTGTTCAACATCTTTTCTGAATTTATTTTAAATTTCTACCAGTACGTTCCACATGATGTTACTGATTTTAACAGTTCCTCCCTAATGAGCTATTAGCTTGCTCTTCTCGTCTCACTACGTTGGTTCTTTCACTCACCGATGTATGTAAGGGTGGATGTCTGCTTCTCTGTCCCAGCTGAGTTACTTGCCAAGCAGCCATAAATTCCTGCATCTTTTGGAACTGCCTTTCTTATGATTAAGGTGCCTTCTGGGGTCAGTCTATACCTGGGAACACAGGAGGCAGACAAAATTATTAAATAAAGAATCATATAAGAGAATCATAGATTCAATCGTTAAGGCTGGAAAAGACCTCTAAGATCATCAAGTCCAACCATCAACCCAACGAGTTATGATTCCAGTCACACTCCAAGCAGCAAGAGCAGCAGCTTGACCAGATGGTTTATAAACAGGTATTCCTGGGTTTTTTTCCTCATGATAAACAACAATTTTAGTATTATTATAGCAACCAGAAAATACCAATGCATTTTGTGAAAAGCCTTTCAGTTAACCCTGTAAAAACTCTTCTGAAGAAGAGAATGAAAGTATTGCCATTTGAGATAAGGAAATGAAAATTCAGGAGTTATAAAAGCAAAGCTTGAGGTACTATTTCCAAAACTCACAGGCTCCTGTGAAAAAAATAGTCAGAAGAATTTGGCATCCTTCAAAACTTCTCTCTCACATAGTAAAAAGAAATTAAAAATAAAGCTATAAGCCCTACCTGCTTGAGCCAATAATAAACATATCGTTGTGTGTCCAGACTACCGTCGGCTTCGGATAACCTGTTGCAGAACACCTGATAGACACTTCAGAGCCTTCTATAAAAGTCTGATTCTTTGGTGAAATGTCAACCTTGGGCGGTTCTAGTAAAAGAAGTTAAAAGCAGCAATTAAAAATACCCATTTAGAAAACACAGACTGTAATAAGTCACTTTATTCCCATTTTCAAACAGCTCTAAAGTGAGAAAACAACTCTGACAGAGGTCAGATTCACTCACAGGCCCACACAGTTTGCTTTGTTCTGAGATGCAGAGTTTGGAACTCTCCAAGGTGGGCACCAACTCTGACAAAAAGCTGCCGGAAACAAGCAAAGTTCACCAAAGGTGATCCATCAAGGTGATGGACCCAACCTCATTCCAACCAGGCTGGAGTAAGAAGTGGTGGTGCCAGGTCACTGTTTTGAAAAGAGGCTATGGGGCCATTAGTGGTTTTGTGTGGATTCAACTTGAACACAGTAACTGCATAATAATTAGCTTGGAAATTTTTAATGCGCGCTTAAAACTCAGCAAAGCAGCCAGAGTCGATTTTAACCAATCTAAGACAAACCTGTGCAGACTCCTGAGACCTAAAGCAAAGCAGCACAAATCAGGCACACCAACAGTAAGAGTATAACCCGAAGGATAAAACTAAAAGTCACAATATAGGTGCACATGTAGAGTAAGGAAAAAACCAGCAAAACCACACTGAAGACAACTGAATCCGCAGTGTTAACAAGGGATATTATGGATTTCAGCTGCATTTTCACCAGCAAAGTGACTGGTGAACTTCATGGAATTCATTCACTTCCATCCTTGGACAGATTTCCTCAGTAAAAACAACCTCCAAAACAATCCACCGTGACAACCAGTGTTTTCTTCTATGGCACATATGATTTTGTCTTACTTATAGCAGCAAGAAAAAGATCCACACCGCTTGGATGGATGAAAAAGTAGCAACTTGTAGCACTAACTGCTGCTACTTCATCTGGGTTATGGCTTAAACCTGGCTGTGATTAGCTCTGTAGCATCAATCTTCATCTTAGGGGCTTTGCCTTTTGCTAAGCCCAGCCTGTATTAACATGTATATCTTTAACAGCAACTCCAGAATAAAAAGTCTAAACCTAACTCTCTTTGTTGGGAGAGCAGAAGAGGCTGATCACGTGGAATGCAGAGGAACCTCAAATCCAGGGCTGCTCTGCACAGCTCTCTTTTAGGAGCTTCAGTGGGAATTACACCCTGCTACAGGCTCAGGTGACGGCTGACGTGTTTTCAGGCCTGCTAAGGAAAAATGTGTCTAAGAGCCAGTACCCACAGTCTGCTGCTGTGGGGCACAATCCATCAGGAGCAAGCTGAAGGTGCAATGCTGTACGACTTCCAGGCGAACACCTTTCTAGTTCAGGCTGTCGTGACGTGAACAGAAACAATCCCACTGCTGCTGCAAGCACCCCACTGGAAGAATTAATGCCATGTCCTTTCCCTTATCATTACGTGGAGGCAGATTCTTTTCTATGTTGTAATACAGGGGAGGTTTAGGCTGGACATCAGGAAGAATTTTTTCACCAAAAGGGTTGGCAAGCCTTGAGAACAGGCTGCCCAGGCCCGTGTTTAAAGGTCACGTAGATGTAGTGCTTTGGGACATGGTTTAGCAGTGGACACGTAGAGTAGGGTTAATGGTTGGACTCAACCTTGAAGCTCTTTTCCAATTGCTCTAAAAGCTGCTAACAGAAAACCACAGCGTTTCTGGCCTGGCAGAAGAATTTCCCTGCAGAAGACTGTGCCAATTCGAGGACAGAGAGCATCACCTTGCACCTCCCTGCAGGGCAGAAGCACGGTTGGCTTTAGGCAGAAGGTTTTTAAGCAAATGGCATCAAATCACAGAACTGAGAAAACAATCTTCCTCCCCACAATCTCAGCACACTTCACGAGAGGAGATTAGTGACTCATAAGAAATTAAATAATGAGAAATTAAATTGATTTCAATGGCTCAAACACCAAACCAGGAGCACAGGTAAGAACAGCAGAAGACCTCTTCACCTTTTACAGGGAAGAGTTTATCAAGAGTAGCACAGATTTGGGAAGTACAAGTTGGCAAATCTCTAGATATTATCAACTGAGTCAATCTCTGCTGACTTCAACAAGGTGTTTGTGGCCCTGCAGGTCCAACTTCACATGATAATACGGACTGATTACAACACATCACAGCAGCAAGGTGGGGGAGTCCCATGGATGGGAGGCATTTTAGTGCCTGCCACAATCACAGTTCCTACAGAATGATGTGTCCTACAACACACCTTCTTGATGAGGAGAACAAGGATCCCAAGGAAAATACAGTTTTGAAACACACATAATCATAACATCAGCATATAGGTCATGAACATAACTTGGATTTAACCTTTCTAGCATACTCTTATTTAAAATATTTGCACTAGGCTTCCTGTTTTGAGTTTCATGAACAATTCCCATCTGTTGTTTCACGCAGACTTATCTGGGACCCCAATTAAGCACATAAAATCCCTTTTTCCAAGAGAACTGCAAGTGCTGTTTTGAGGAAGCTCTTTGATGCCAATGACACCTGGTGCTCCAGGGAGCAGAACTGGACTCGATGCTTCTGGTTTCTGTTGTTAACTAGATGTGTGAGCTCAGAAAGGATTCTGAGAGCTGTAAGTACAAGTGTATGCAAACCCACTCAGCTACACTGCTAAAGAGAAGGAATAAACGACATTAAACAGCAAGGAGTTTGGAAGCAGTTGCAAAACTGTAAACACAGGTGCGTATCGCGCCTTGTTCCCTTTCGTACGCTGATGCCCAGTAACCTTTCCCAAGAAGGTTAATCTCTTGTAGAGTTAATAAAAAGCTGCAGGGTCCAGCAAAGTCCTTCCTCGTGTTTCGTAACAGCGCTGAAACCTCTGAGCTGCCGGTGAAGAGGCACCAGAGGAAGGCAGAGATGCAGTTCCAGAAGTCCTAGGATTAAATCCAGATAGGAGGGGGCAGGGAGAAGCAAGAAATGGATGCGAGTTACAGAACTGTCCTAAAGTGATTCATGATGGGAGCAGCTTTCTCAGCTATTTTTGTTTTAAATCCTGCCAAGGGACACTGGGAGAGATTCTGCATGCTCTGGTTTTCAGGAAGGTCTCCTCTCATGTTGATATAAGGAAACTGTTTGTCTCAGATGGCAATTACACATCGTGCTTTGGCAACGCACCATTGCCCTTGACTTTCACACGACGCTACCGTCACGTGAGCAGAAGAAGGTGGAAGAAATCTTTGTATTTAACATATAAGCAGTGAAATGGATTGAAAAATGGTCAATATATTCATCTGTAATTGCAGCTGGTATCCACTAATTAACCATCTTGTTTTCTCACTGCAAGGCCCACAGCCAGGCAGGCACACAGAACGGACTTTATTTTGTGATAGGTTCAATTTTATCACTTTTGCTTTGTTCTTTTTATCAGAGGGTAGGAGATTTGTACAGGGGCAGGAGAAGCACAAGCTCCTTACAGTGCCAATCCCCTTCAAGGCGGTAGAATAAAATCTTTTCAATAACACAGATCACGTGTAAAGCTTCTGGAGAGAAAAAAGGTTGGTGTGAAGATTTTTGGGTCTGAGGCATTCACACTTGTAACCATCCCTGGCCCTAAGATTCATTAAAACCATTTGAATCCATTAAACTTTGCACGAAAAAGAGACAGCAGCCACCAAATTTTTAGTTCATACAATATAAAAACCCCTTTTATCACCCTTTATTAGTTAAAACCAGACTTACTGCCAATGTTTCTTTCACTACTTTCTGCATGCCTTTTTTGTTTTTCTTTCTGAACAGAAGCTTTTTCCCAAAAGCCACCCTACAAGTGATATGTGATTGAACCATTCCTTTCAAATTGTCACTATTTTCATGCAGCAGCCTCGAGATTCTTTCCTGCTTTCACTAAGAATGTTGTTGGAAAACTTAATCATTCAAACTCTTCACCCATGGAGTAAATGCATCAACGAGGCTAAATAAAAACAGCTATTTAAATGCATCTGGATCAGAAAAACCCCACCACGTCAGAACACAACCACTGCAGCAGCTCGCACACGTTGGATGCAAATTTTTTTACAAAGGTTTGATCTTTGTAAAATTTCACCTTGCAGTGAACACCCAGACCCTCCTGTGTACTCACAGATAGGGGCTGAGAGCAGACAGAGTCCCATCCCTCTGTCCAGCCTGTTCACGACCGGTTCTCTGTCGGTATCAATTAAAAGGGAATCGATCGACCCGAGCTTCCAACTGCCAAGATCCTGCAAGAGCAGGTGCTTAGCACAAGACCTTGCTTTTAGTAACACAGAAACTGTAGCGTTAGCGTGAAGAATTCATTCTCTTCAAGCCGAAGTCCTGCGTGACCACCATGATGTCTACAATTCTGGGGTCGCTGGGAGTTTTATGGCTATGCCTTAGTTTTTCTGTGTGGAAACGTATAAAAGGAAGCGAAAGGCTTTGATCTCAGTGTCTAAAAAACTCACATTCTGTTGGTGTCAAGAGTGCATCCTGGGAAGGCACGGGGAGGGGAAATATCCAGCTCTACTCTTTAGATAGCTATTGACCTATGTCCGTGAGCGAGGCAGGACTGGGATTATGGAGACTCCCTCCCAGAGTGTAGATTTCTGCTTTGATGTCAGATCAGGCACCGAATCACATCCCATATTATGAAATCACAACACAAATACACGTAACCTCTCACTGCACTCACAGAGGAATCGTCTCTCTTCACCTGCCTTCTATTAAGTTTAGATCAAGTTTTAGCAATACGCTTTGGAATTAATATTCAGTTCAATTTAATACTTTTGTTCTCGAGCCAAATGAAAGAAGCATAGAAGAAAAATTGCACGGAAACAGAAAATCTGACAAAAGCTCCTGTTTGAATAGCACGCCGAGAACATATTTCTTACAGCACAAATAAAGATCAAAACACTCAACGGGGATAAACAAAAAGTAGCCTTCAGCATTAATCAGCCAGCCACATTCATTCGTACTTTTGGCATCAACCAAGCGAACCCAATTAAAAACCAGTATTGTCTTTGGACATCGTTATCTTGCTTCATTCATTCACCAGCCGTCCCACTGAGCTGCCAAGTTCCCAGTGATCTCCTTCCCAGTCCTGCCCTGGTCACGCAGAGGTGCGGGCTGTGCAGCCCCGCGTCACCCCCTGGCACTCTGCAAAGGTGGCACCACACCACACACCATGGCAACATCTGCTTCTCCCTTTCCTCAGGGAAGGGACACACAGCAGCAGTGCTCATGGCTGCCTTTGGGAGACTCTTCCAAGCACAGATTTAACTTCTGAAGGGTGGAGGGGAAGCATTTTTGGGATCTCCTTGCGGTTCCAGCAGGGAGTATGCACAAGCTGCAACTGCAGCAGCAGCTCCCTTTGCAGCTGCCAGCTTATCTGCTCTGACAGAAGAACTAATGTGGACAGCAGGTCTAGGGCAGGGATCAGTCCCCAGTATTCATCACTGGGGAGGTTGCATCTCAAATCCTGGGGTCAGGTTTGGGCCCCTCACTCCCAGAAGGACACTGAGGGGCTGGAGCGTGGCCAGAGAAGGGCAATGGAGCTGGGGAAGGGG
>WUAM01000311.1:3339772-3363593 GCA_024336885.1 Actenoides hombroni
CCAATGGTTCCTCCAGCCTCAATTGTTTTGTGAGTCTATAAAGATTCATAGTCCAGGTTAACTAACCTGAATTAGCTACTACAGGAGATAAAAGTCAAGACAATTTCCATTTTAAGCAGTTATATGAAACCCTGAGGCTGAATTCTGAGCTCTGCTATTCCCACTGCCACTAAGTAAACTCAGTTCCCACGTTTTCCCTAGTCAAAGCAATAGCTTCCACTTCTGCAGGACAGATGTCTGATCAACACAAACAGAAATTCACCGTAAAGGGGCTTTTGCTGTTCCCTCCGGACCCTTTGTTACGCCTCCTTTGTCCTCTTAGCCCTGCTGAGCTTCACAGGGGCCCCTGCCGCCTGGCTAAGCGTGCTGCCCCTCGCTTTGCAGGGTAAAGGACACGGCAAGCAGATACTGGTGCTGGGCCTGGATGGGGCTGGGAAGACCAGCGTTCTCCACTCCCTGGCAACCAATCACGTCAAGCGCAGCGTGGCTCCTACCGAGGGCTTCAACGCCATCTGCATCAACACCGAAGAGTCCCAGATGGAGTTCCTGGAGAGTGAGTGAACCTGTTTTAGTACAGAACATAAAAATAAGCCCTTAGCTTATATCATAGGGATCAGGCCCGTATTTTAAAAGCTTGACGTTCCCTTGCGCGTGCTCTGATAATGTGAAGTTGTGATTATTTTCTCTGTGGGGATTCTGCTTTCCCACGCTGCTTCTTGAAGGAGGTGATACACTGGTGTTAGAGGATGTGTTCATTCAGCCCTGTCCTCCTGGGAGTTCTGCTCCCAGAGAGAGAAATGTTAACAAGCCTGATGGCGTGAAACCAGCCCAAAGCAGAGATGTCCCCAGTAAGCCCTGTGTTGTGGTCCGTAGCCATTGTGTGTTGTACGGCTTCTTGGTGCTTATACCTGGTGAAGGGCAAGAGCAGAAGAGCAATAAATAATAAGGTAAGCGAGTAGGAAGATTAAAGCTTTGTATGCTTTTTGTTCAAAAGCCTCATAAGCGGTCCTTTCTAGTGTTTAAAGGCTTTTGAATGTCTGTAGGTTTTCACTAAACTTTCAGTGTTGTCCTTAGCACCGACTTTTTGAGTATTGTCCATGCCTGCAGAGAGCATTGCTTGTGATGCTTTTGGGGTGTCACAGCTGTCCTAGGTGCAGCTAGCTGAAGGGGAAGGTAGAGGTCCTGGAGTCAGGTCAGTCCCTGGTACAGAGAGGCTGACATCCTGATGTCATTGATGCCTGCCTTCTGTGGAGCCAGAAGCTGCCCTTTGCTTCCTGCTGTTTCTGCACTCTGCTGTACCAGTGCTTGACTAGCTCACATGGCAGCTAGCCCACAGATGCCTCCATACCTTTGTCAGACAGCCTAAAGGAGTTGTGCTGTTCCCTGGTAAGTCTTTGGGATATGAGGATAAGGCCACTACAGCAGTTTCATTCCCAGCCCTGCTACCATAGGAGTCTCTGCAATGTCTTAGGGAAATCATCTCTCCAGAGATGCTTGTAGTTTATGCCCCTCTCCTAGTAGGTATGAGACACCTGTGTCCCCTACTTTGGAGGTGCTTTGCCTAGCTGAGCCCAGAGAAACCCACAGTATCTCTGCTCATGCCTTGGGGTAGCCTGGGCCCAGCACTGAGCAGCCCACAGCAGAACCTGTTGTTTCTGAGTCGTCCTTCCCTCTCTGGTCCAGGTTGGTAGTGACTGAGATGTGGTGGCTGCGATCTGACCCATGGGAAATGAAATGTCTCAGGCCAGTTTCAGCCAGGTAAATCCGTGCATGGCTCTCTAATCTGGTTACTTATCCAGTCTGTACTGTTGCCTAGTCCAGGGGTTAGTAGCTGATGCTGTGATCACATGGCACAATATGATCAGCAGGCGGCAGGGTTTTTATTTAACTGGCTTAGACAGAAAACTGTTCTTTTTCTTTGTACCATCATATAGTTCTGTGGGTGGTATCTTGCCGCTGCAAGGGTAGGAGTTTCTGGCTTCTGAGTTCATATTGTTTTTTTGGGGAAAAACAAAAACAAAAAAATTTCTTTGTGAGGTTGCTGACCCCTGGGTTATGCTATGCATGAATGCACTTAACAGAGGGACTGGTGGTAAGCCCCCCAAATGTCACAGTATAGAATTAGAGGCATCTGTCCTGAGCGTGATGTTCAGTCACAGCCCTCGGGCTCCTTGCCACAGTGGCAGACTTGTAGTTCTGTCTGCAAATGCTCTGAGGCTCTTGAAGAAGAGGCAGGTATGCCCTGGTGGGAAAAGTTACTCTTTCTACATTCTTGAAACTACTGATTCATTTTGACTTAAGTGAAAGCAACATTGCTTTGAAACAGGACAAAATCACTGAGTGCAGTAAAAGATGGCTGGCTAGCAAGTTAGTTTTGAAAAGAGCTCCTGTATAAGGCAGGAGACGATTACAGGAAACCCCAGATGTATTGTTTTGAAAACTTGCTCTTTTGTGAGACCCAGCCATGCCTTTTGAGCACCTCAGTACTCTTGAATGAGTGGTTCTGCAGCATACTTAGGAGAAGACCTGGAGACCTGAAAACACATCTGAAATACTTAATATGCTGTTATCCATTTCTGCTCCTATTAAGATCAGCAAGCTACCAAATTATTTTTGTCCTCAGATGGGAACAACAATCTCGAGCAACTTGCTGTACATGTTTTTCACCACAGAACTGTTTTAAGGTCTGATTTTGAAGGTGGGCAGTTGTCTTCTATATCTATTAGAGAAGAACTCAGGTAGAAATGTGTCCTCTGCAAAGATTTCTCTCAAGCATCACCTGAAGAGTCTGCTGCAGCTTAATTTTTCTTTCTCCCTAAGCACGTTTGGTTATAGGTAGTATGAAAGCTATGAGACTTTTGAACTAGTCTATAGTGCTGTACAAATCTGATGACAGCCCTAAATTTCTTCTTTAGAAATTGTAGGCCTGCTTTGTCTTAAGCTGAGATGGGCATGTGGAGATGCATGGGGACACTGTCACATGGTGTTTATGGACACAGCACCTCTTACTGCTCTCCCTACTTGATTGAGAGCAAGAAGCAGTAACTCATAAAGAAACTGAACCCAGAATCCTCTTAAAATAAGAACTTAAAATTGAAAGTTGACTCCCCTCGTCCTCTCCCCCCCCCCCATACACCCGTGCCTGCATGGGTCTTGACTGGGGAAAATAAAGCTATACTGAGTCTCATATACAGTAGCCCAAATACTTTGAGGGTTTAGTAATACAAATACCTTGGGTTATCTGCCCAGGGCCTGCTGTCTGCACCTCTGGGAGCGGTGCTGATTTGATTACTTGGTGAATCTTGTGCTGCTGTCTTCTCTTCCAGTCGGGGGCAGCGAATCTCTGCGTTCATACTGGAAGATGTACCTGCCCAAAGTGCTGTTGCTAATCTACGTGGTGGACTCAGCCGATCATGCCCGACTGCCTGTGGCAAAACAGCTGCTTCATCAAGTGATCCAGAACAACTCCACCCTACCTGTGGTGGTTCTGGCCAACAAGCAGGTAAGAATTCCCTGCTGCTAGCTGAGCTTGGGCTGGCAGCAGCTATGAAAACAGCAACAAAGCTTGTCACAGGAGGCTGTATGTCTAGGAGCTGGGGGTCTTTCTGGGCCACCTGTTGACCATAAAAGAAAATAATCTGAGTTTGAGTTTTGGATCTGCAAGATGCAGGTCCTATGCTTGAAGATGGTGCATTCAGAGCTGTGAGTGGAAATAGAGGTGGAAACTGCTGTAGAGTTGCAAGATTTGTGAGCTGCAATTAGACCTGGAGTTAGGTTTCTGTTCTGAATGCTTGTCTAGAAGTACCACTTTACCTAGCAGTAGCTGAAAAGTGAAGCACTGTTGTTTCCCTTCAGATTGCTCCTAAGGCTGCTGCTGAGGCACGAGAGAAGAGTAGCTTTCCTCACAAGGCAGTGCTTTCTCCAAAGATCTTTGTGAACATGAGAGTGACTGGTGCTGTTCCAGGAATACTGATGTGCCTGTGGTACTGTCAGGTGACAGAACAGCCCAGGTGTTTTAAGCCCAGATTTTCTTTTATGAGTGCTGTTTGCCCTACCTTGTTGCCTCCTAAATTTCTAGTAAGTTGGGCATGTTAGTAGTAGTCATTTGTGTTACTCTCTAGTGCAAGTGCAGGCTGTGGCTTTGTCAAACAGAAGCACTGCTACGGATTCTCTAGGTCCCGGAGCTAGAAACACTGGTGGCTGAGAAGTGACTCAGGGAATGACTCTTGTATGTTTGCCCTGTTCTTGTAACTCTGTGCTGGGCATCTGAGGTCAGCAAGACTTTTGTCTGCCTTGTACAGGTAGTCTTATATTATTATCAGAAACACTGGAATTACTAGAAGCAGAACTGTACCCTTATTTCTTTGGGAAAAAATTAGGTTAAGGATAAAGAGGTTTGGGTTTTTTTTTTTTCCTCAAATCATTTTATGGCATGGGAACTTGATGTCATAGAAGGGGCATAAGAAGGGTGCCCCCAGAGCCTTTGAGATGGTTCCCTTCCCTGGGGAGTGGCTCAAAGCGGGAATGGTGCTGCCACTTCTTGGAACTAACAGGCTTCTTTTGTTTTTGTGTGTCAGGACCTCGAAGGCGCATATTGCATCACAGATATCCACGATGCTCTGGCACTGTCTGATATTGGGGATGAGAGGAAGTTGTTCTTGATTGGTACCCATGTGGCAGAGGATGGCTCCGAGATCTCCTCCAGCATGAAGGACGCCAAGGAGCTGATAGCGCAGCTGGTGTTGGAAACACAGTGACAGCTCTTCTCCTACAACGGGGTATTTGCAGCTGAGGAAGATGAGGTGTTAGGGTATGGTCAGTTTGCCGTGTGGCGACCGAGATGTACAGATGTCTTTTCCTTGTGGGTGTGGAATTCCTCTGAAACTGATGTCTAGTTGGTAAGAAAATCTTAACTTAGAGTGGTTTGGAAATACATTTGAAAAGTAGTCTATTTGTAGGAGAAGATTAGTCTCTTGGACAGCAGAATTAAGGGTATCTCCATATTCTGTAGCTGAGGTGGCTTCTTGCCAGGTGGGAATCAAGCATTGACTTCAGTGGAACGAAGTTGTATCCAGTGAATTTAACCTGGCTTCATGTCTCAGGCTTGAATTGAAATATGTTTATTTCACAGTTTTAACAGAACCCTGTTAGCGGTGATGTCCTGTTAAACATGAGGCATCACTTCTTCTTGTGTCAGAAATTTAAAAGTGCTGTGACTAGTCTCTTTGACAGTGACAATTTTTGTTGCTGTATTGGAGCTGCTTTTAAGGGAGTGGCAAATTAATCTCTGGAAATTGGATTGGTTACTCTTGCTTTAGCAGGTAAGAACAAGGAAATGAAAGCAATAAGACATTAAGTGCTTCTTTGCCTACAGGGAAAAAAAATCAAACCAGTGTACTTTAAGATAGTGGCTGGAAGCATTTAAGTTAAGTTGACACCGAAGGAGGGAGACTCCTCCATCATGCTGAGCAGCTTATTTTGGTTCAGGCCAGGCTGTCCTCAAGCAAGCAGTCTTATGTGTGGAAACACCTTTTTTTTTTTTTTTTTTTTTTTTTGTGAGTGAGTTCTGTTAGCACAGCAACAAGTGAGGAAGGTGAGTTGCTGACGAGTGTCACCCTCCCTGTGTCCTCGTAATTAGAATCCAAGAATGTGATCCAGGAGCCGTTCATGTGAAGGACCTGCTTTGCAACTGCGTGTATTGTACAAGGGTTTTTATAGTTTTGTCCTTTGTAACCGCTGCATAAAGATTTTACCCTAATCGGTGGTCTGGGCCTCATTTACCCGCACGAGGGGCGCTGCAGGAGGGCCCCGAGGCCTTTCTCGGGCAGCCTCGGGACTGGGTGCCGGGCCGACCCCTGCCCGCCGGGCTCAGGCTTCCGCCGCCACCCGGCAGCGGGCGCCGCGGTTGCCGTGGCGACGGGACGGGAGCTCGCGCCATGGCGGCGGGCGGGCCGCGCGCCGGGGGGTGGGCACGGGACGGCGGAAACCTTGCGGGGGGAGCCGGGGTGGCAGAAGCAGCTCCGGCCCCTTACGCGGCCGCGGCCGGGGCTTGGGGGCCGCCGGCGGCGGGCGGGCTCCTGGGTAGGGCAGCAGGTCCCTGGATCCATAGCTGAGGGTGCCCGCCGGAGAGAGCGACCCCCTCCCTGCCAGCCTGTGGCGTGGCCTTGCCCTCATCGGGGCACGCGCACCCCCCCCTCAGTGGCTCCTGGTTTCCCCACAGCACCGGTGTCGCCACCTCGCTCCCCCGGGGGCTCTCAAAACGTCCCCTTGAAGTTACTGAAGGCGCTAAGAAGGGGTCGCCACCCTGAGCTGTGTGGGGACCCGCGTGTCAGCAGGGCTGTTGGTGCTCCCCCCCGTGAGGAGCAGCCGCTGGAGAGGAGCACTTGGTGTGCAAGTGCATCCCCCTACCGCTGCACCGGGAAGGCACCAGGACAAAACAGTACACGTAACTGCCAAGCAGTTGTATCCTAAGGAGAGGCACAAGCTTCAGCCACTTCAGCGCTGAAGAGCTGGCAGCCGGGCTGGCAGTTGTTACCAAGCTTTTAAATTCACCTCTTCTTGTCTTCGCAGTTTCTTGTCACTTGTCTGCATGCTCACGCGACAGGTAAGAAACCCTCTCTGCCCCGGCCTCCTTGGCTGGGTGTCCAGGCTGTGCCCCACATCTTTTGGGGAGGGTGCAGTCATGGATTTACGTCGAGCAGCAAGTGACTCTTATCAGATGACGCTGTGATAAACGCACAGAGGAAATGATGCCTGGTTTTGCCCTTCCCCCTGCTGATTATGACAGTGTCTGACTGTCCTGCCCCTTCAGACTAGAAGCAGTGACCCTTCGCTTTACAAGGAGTTGATCTCAAAGGGAGTTGATTCTACTTAAGCAGTGAGTCTGTGAGCTCAGACAGCGGAGTGGAATATTTCTGTGTCTGACTGTAGCGGGGTATCATTTTCTCTGCTGAGATGCATGAATGGGACCAACCACCAAATGCTTCTCCAGAGCTGTCCTCTTGTCAATGAGGTGGCTTGACTCCTTCAAGTTGCAGAAGTGCTGCAGATGTGTTCTGTGTGAGGATGGTTGGCTGTCCATAGCTTTTGCCATGATAAAAGAGCAGAAAGTAATCTTCTTTTGTAATTTAAAACCTGATTTGGACATACGTGTGACTCATCCCTTGGCTGGGTTATGGCGCAAGCTTGGCGCAGCAGCGTCCAAGACAACGGTGTGGGGCACTGGGGCCGCCTGTGCTTTGTGCTAGGTTTGGCTGTGGCGATGTGGTGGATCAGTGCCATGGGTGGAGACAAAGCAATGGGCCTGCCTGCAGGAAGAGGTGTCACCTCTGCGATGCAGCTAGGCTTTGGTGGGGGGCCCTCCGCGTGGTAATCCTTCACCTCCTCATACCTTTGTAAGGAAAAGCCTCTGGGGAGCTGCTTGCGAATGAACAGCTGAAACTGGTTTTTGGCTCCTGAAATGACTGCTGCTTTCCTGAGCTTGTCCTGTCTTGAACTGGTGGCAGGGGACCAAAGTCCCACAGGCAGTTCCCTCTGCAGGATCTCGGTGGGAGCCTTCTCTGCAGTGTTGTGACTGGGGGTTAGGCATGGCAAGGAGATAAAGCAGCAGGCATCCTGCAGAGAGCATGTGGTGAGGGTGCTCTAACAGCAGCCTGCCATTGCAATGGTCTCTGTGGTGCTGAGTTCTCTGGAAAGTGTTTTCTGGGGCTTGGCATCTCACTGGAGGTATCAACCCCATCAGAGAAACCATGGGTGTGTCCCCAAAGCACAGACTGTTTTCTATCAGCAAACATTTTTCTTTTGGTGTCCCTGTGCCTCTCTAGGGCTACGCTGCCTTATTGCTGGGTGATACTAAGCAGGGAAGCAATGCCCCAGGCTTCAGGGGGGCACAGCTGCCCCCCCTTCCCTTCCACAGCTGCCTGCATCATGCCAGCTAGGTGAGGAACACAGCAGCCCTAGTGGGTGGGTATGGGCCTGGTACATGACACCAGGGACTTCTGCACTGGTGTCATCTTGTTCTTCCCTTTGTACCCAGGCTCACAAAGCACAAGTGCTTCCCAGCCACTGGGCTTTCAGGCCTGGGACACTTGAGCAGCAGGAGCAAGCAGCAATATCTGGTCTTCCTAAAAGGTTTTGGTCTGATGACTATTCAGTAAACAAAAATTCAGTGCTGTTACTAGGGCACAGACCATGTATAGCCCTGTGTCTCTACAGCATCCAAGATCTCTGTGCTAAGCAAACTGAAATAAAATGATAAATAAAGAAACAGGTCTTCACCTGTTCTAAAGCTATGTGGGAACAGTGCTCAATGGTGCCTCTTAGTAAACCACACCAGTGTTAGTAACAGGTGTTTCTGGTCACCTAGTCTCCTGTAGGCTGTGAGATCATCCATCTCCTACCTTCTGGGGTTGCATGGCATGTTATTAACCAGAAAAGTACCTTCCCCCTTTCCCTTCCGTGTCCCAAAGGGACCCTGCAGTGAGAGCAGAATTGCAAATTCCCGTCTCTGCAATCCAAGAGACAGCACAAAAACCCACGGGCTACTGATTTCACCAGACTAAATGGATGGAAAGTTATTTGGAGAGAGAGATCCCTTAAACGTGTCCTCGTAAGGGATGCCTTGCAAAGGCATGAGAGTTCAGGAGTGTGTTATGGTTTCGAGTACAGTGGTAGCTTCTTTATGCTTTGATGGTTTGACTGTACGTTTAATGGCGTGTTTGTCCCTGTCTGCAGTTTTGTCAGGATACAAGAACTTGCAGAACCCAAGAAAGCAGCTTGTGCACATGATCCCAGGTAAGTTGGTGCCCAGGCAGCTCTAGCCGAAGGGCTGGGGACTGATGGGGCCTCAGCCAGTGCAGACCCTTTGCCTTTGTTTTGCTGCTGCTTTCCTCTCAAGGGCAGAAGTGGCTCAAAAAAACCAGACTGAGATGTTCAGAGTATAAGGGGCTCTCTTCTATTTGTTCTTTCTTGTTTTCAATCCAACAACTGAGCTTGACCCGAGTCTTGCCTTTGCTGTCCCACTGAGGTGTTGTGGGGTACGATGGTGCTATAGAGCAAGGAGGCTGGACCTGGAGGACACAGTCCAGCTTTAGGACCAGAGCTGATGTCTGCCTTATGGGGGTCACTCTATGGCTTGACAAACCAGGGCAATGGTCTCTTGATAACGTCTCTTCTCCACTGTCTGCATGGGTGTCACTGTGCTCAAAAAAGGTTCCACAAAGCCCTTGCCACGCTGTTTCCTGTCCTGACTACCCCAGTACCCTCTCCCACCATGGCCTCTCTCTCAATGGGAGATGAGCAAATCCAAATTTGCCCTAGGCACAGGAGAGTAACCACTTAACGTGCTGCAAAACCACACCCACTTTCCATGGCACACCCTGACCATAACATTATTATTATTATTTTTACTGTCATGCCTGTGGTATAGTTAGGTGGTAATGGTGAGGCAAGAAAAATGCAATCATGAAACTCCCCCAGGGGTTTCAGAGAGTTAATGAAATGACCCTTTCTATGCATCCACTGGTAACTGTAAAACCAGACTCATCACTTGAAGGCTCTTTTCTTTTGGAGTTGACAACAACCACCTAGAGAGCGTTAGGAAATTCAGTGCCGGAGAAGGTGAGTGCTGAGGGAACGGCAGCAGCACTTCCCAGCTGCAGGGACCCAACAGGGACTGTGCGTGTCCCACCCCAGGCAGAGAAGGATAACCCCAGCAAGCACATTTTACACTTGTGCGTGTCTCTAAAACTTCACACCTTTGCCATTCTTGCTAGGCTTGTGTGGGGAAACCAAGAGACAATCTGGACCCTCTCGCCAGGTGCTGTGACAGCTCAAGCATCCCCAAGAACAGTGGTGCTGGCCAAGCCTAAGCGAGATTTTGGCAAGCACCAGAGCAGGTCAGTGATGTGGTAGCACGTCCTGGGGAAGGAGGCAGCTCAAAGGGTGCTCTCTAATCAGGAGGATGTGCTGGCTCCTAGGGGAAGGGGAGACACCATCTCCTCTCCTGCCACTGGTGCCCCAACCCAGAACTCTAATCAGACCGGCAGCGTGTTTCCATGATGGAAACATGTATGTATCACACCTGTGCCTACAGAGGGACTGTCTGTCCCTGGAATGTTCCCTGTCCATATTGAGGCTGGCACAGCCCCGCCAGGAACCTAGACACAATTAGTAATCCCCTGCATCCTCTTGGAGCCTGGCCTAAATCTTGAAGGTAAAGGTTGGAAAGTGCTATGAACAGAGAAATCTTTGCAGCCTCCTGCTGGCTGGAAGGAATCCAGGTATCTTGCCTTCAGTTAAGTCTCTGCTGTCACTACATGGTGAAAAACTAGTTCATATTTGGAAACAGGAGTGAAAGATTATGTAAAATATGTAAACCTCAGTGGCACTGTGTGATGCTGCACTACTTGAAGTAATTAATCTGTTGGAGGGCATGTCTCTTTTGGAGACAGGATGGTTGTTGCTAGTCTGTGAGAAGTCCTAGCAATGAGAATGGAGATGAAGGAGTTGTACTTCTGTCTCTCCTCTGCCTGGGGGGGTGTCAAGCCACACGTGTCTGTAGTTTTCTTTCCTCTGCCACTGTCATCAGTTCAGAGGCTCTCATCCTCCTGAGAGCTTCTGCCTCTGACTAACAGTGTCTGACAGCGCTCCCTGCCTCTGTGCTCACCTCTTCCTTGGTGATGACAGGCATCTTCTAACAGTTTTGGCTGATGGAAAGCTGGAAGAGCATGCACTAGGCAAGCCTGGGGAGATCCCAAGATGAAAAGAGCTGCAAGAGCCCAAGGTGTTATTAAGCTGTTGAAACAAAGAAGTTTCTAAATTGGCAGAACTGAACAACAGGGATGCTGTCAAGTTTGTGTTGTGGAGTGGCTTCTTGAAGCGGTCCAGGGGAAGGCCTAGACTTTGAAAGCAATGCAATGACAGTGCTTAAAAGAGGACCCTGCATATGCAAACAGCAGTTACCTTTAAAGTCAGGAAATCTCGAGTGTAAATGCCCATTTGTTCATGGCTTTTTCAGCTGCACTGCTGCAGACTTTTGTATCTGCAGCAGGCGCAGATGTTTAACCAGACTCAGGGCACCATCTGCCAGGATCACATTCTTTGCCAGTTGCATTTTACTAACTCTTCTGTGCTTTTCTTCAAGACCCCTCTTCTTGTACAGTTGTGGACGGGAATCAACAATCTGGGAGCGTCCCCCACTAGTGGATTTTTCCTTCCCTTCTGATCGGCTGCTAAAGTTGTCTGAACCTAAAAAATACCAGGCTGCTTACCTGCAGCAAAGGTGAGAGGCCAAACAGCCTGTAGGGTGCTATAGGTATGCCCTTGGGTCTTGTAGCATCAGTGCAGCTTCAAAGTAATAAATACAGGAGTAGAGGATGGGTATAACAGAGGGTAAAATGCAGAGCAGGGACTCTGCTGAGATTAGGACCTCTGAACTCTCTCCTATGGTGAGTGGGTTCTATACTGGAAATGGTCACAAGACAAAGCTGCGTTCTACTGCAGCAAACATAAGGGTTAAATATCCTAGCTTGCAGCCTGCTTTAGCCAGTGGGAGGGAATATCCCTGAGTAGTGGTGCCATGACTCTCTGCTTCCAGACCTCACCAGTCTCCTCAGTGGACTGTGTCACCAGCTGCACTGAGGTATAAGGCTTCCCCACGGATCCTGGAACTTGCCCAGCCAAAGGTGCTGCATCCAGAGTACCTGCTGGCCAGAGAGGTGAGGAGGTGGTCGAGTGAGATTTGGATGGGGCAGTGGTGCTGCAAACTGCCCTGAGTTTTTACAGCCTATATCCTGCCCCTGGATGTGCCCAGTGTGTGCTGTGGAGGGGAGAAGCTGTCTGTTCCTGCTGGTGTTTGTGTTACTGACAGAAACTGCCTTTTCAGAGTGAGATGCTGTCTTTGAAAATGTCTCTCCTGAGAGACAGAAAACAGCCAGGGTGGAGCAGCCTGGAATAGCAGGAGAGCCAAGGGAGGCATCTGTGCTGCATACCCTGATAAAGCAGCCTGGGAAAATGGAGAAACCTGATGGGAATGGCCTCTTTAGCTCTTAGGGAGTACAGTCGTGTTTGTAGTTGGGCTGTGCTCCTATCTGTGTATGCAGGGGGTGTGAGCCTGCAAACACTATGTATATTTTGACAGTGTTTTACCAGAAACCTAATTTAGAGATATATTTATGAACTTACTCTTTTTAGGCAGGTCATTGCTTTGGCGGGGGTGAAACCACTTGGGGGCAATCTCAGGTTGCACTCATTTCCATGGCAAAGGTTTTCTGTCTGCAGTCTTTGTGCTGGGAAATAAGGGAGGCTGTGCTGGAGCAGACCTTGGCACCAGTAACCCCGTGAAAAGTACGGGAAGAAGTCCCATGCTGGAGCAGTAATCACTTTTGCTGTAGGAATGCAGTTAACTGCACCAGCACTTTTACCCTGAAATCTGACCGTCCCTCCTTCGCAGGGAAATTATTTGATTCAGCCAGGAAGTTGAATATGAAAAACATTAGTCTGGAAGAAATTTCTCTGCACTTTTACCTGGCTGCATGGTTCTCATTATAAGCATTCCTCTTCTGGCTACGAGTGGGTGACAGCTGGGGGGAAAACAAAGTAATATTGGCTAAAACATACAAATCCCAACAGCACCAAAATTACCTTATAGTTCAGGTGAAAGAAAAATAACAGGTGCTGGGAAAGTAAGAGTGTTTCTTCTTGTGACTGTGTCTGCAGAGGAAGGGTGCTGAGTGCTCATCCCTTTGGAGAGGGATGTGTGGGCCGCCGTGGATGAGCTGTGTCTGCACATCCCGCCCCCATTCTGAACCCTTGCAGGTGCCAACCCGGGTTACAAACGCTGCAGGCTTGGCCAAAGCGTCCTGGCGGTTACAGCTCCTTGCAGAGCCCCGTGTCAGGAAGGTGACCTGCTGCTACCAGCACGACTTTCTTGACTCTGTCATTCGTCCGGTAAGGCAGCAACACACAGGACCTTTGATGGCGAGGATGCCGGTCAGAGGGGAGGGTGCAGGTGCTCAGTTGCTGGTGGCTCTGTTCGTGACGTCCTTGGATGTGCTGCTGTCTGTGAGGCCGAGGTACATGCTTTCTGGGCTACAGATCAAGACTCGTCCTCCACCCAGAGCATGAACTGTCTTCCAGCAGACATCCCCAGGGAAGGGCAGACCTGTGCCTAGCCTGCAGTTGTGGGGGTGGAGAGAGATGGACAAGTGTCTAATTGGAATCACTGGTGCTGGAGGATGGGTTGAGCAAAGGGCTACAAGTAAGAGGAGGCTGGAGGGCAGGCTGTGGGACTGGCCAGGCAGTGATTTCTCCTTCCACAGCCTGTCTGGTGCCCAGACCCAGCTGTGGACAGGATCATGTCCCATCAGTGTGTGGTCGGTGGCTGTGAACCCGGGTACGCTGTGTTACGGGCTGGTCACACCTGAATGCCAGGAGCACGGATAAGGATCTTCCTCTACGTTCTTCCACAGATTTCCAAGTCAGCTCAGCAAGCAATTGCGAGCCCTCGAACCCTGGAACTGGCTAGGGCAAAAAGATTGCATCCTGCCTATGTGCCCCTGAAGGATGCTGAGTGGCCGGTGACGAAGGCCGCAAAGCATGCAGTGGCCACACCGAGGCTTGTGGAACTGGCCCAGCCTTGCAAAAGGTAGGTGCTGCTCCTCTGCCATGGGGAAATGATCAGCTGTCAGCCCATTTTGTGCAGGCCATGGCACCTTGTTGATTTGGCTTTGGCCAGTGTGATGAAACCACTGCTGTTCCACCTCCAAAATGCGTGGATTTTATGGCTGGATGTGCTAGTGCTACAGGGACTGCTGCCCAGCTCACAACTGGCCTCATCCTGGGCTGCAGGAAGTGCTGGGTAGCACGTTTTGCAGGGGGTGAGGGAAGGCCGGGCTGTAGTGGCTGTAACAGCTTCAATGAGAGATGGGCATGCCCTCTTACCGGCGTCGTGGTGACAGCAGCAGAAGCATGGCTGCTCTTGTCCTCCCTTGAGAGGGAAGAGCAGGGCTCGGGTGGTGGTATGTCAGCTGTTGGGCAGCTTTGAGAGCTGGCCCGGCTTTCGTTGGAATTGACCTGCTCCGTCTTCACTCCCCCAGGCCTCCTGTGGGCTCGAATCAATTCAACCCAGACGCGTTCACGGTGAAGGAGAGTGCTAAGAAGGCAATTTGTTCTGCTCGGATCCAAGAGCTGGCTTGTCCAATAAAGCGCTGAACTCCTTCAGAACCACAACCTGTTGCTTGTGCCAGCTGCCCCCATCTCCCCTTGGAACATCACCCTTTGGGGGCTGTGTTGTGGCTGGAAAACCTACTTGAACACGGCTCAGAGGCAGCAGCCAGCAGGAACGCTTTCTTACCAGCAGCCACTTTTACTGGGCTTATCTGAGGAGTTAAATAAAATGGTCTTTCCTAAAGAACAAAATAGACACCAAGGGTAACAACCCGTTTTTGACCTAATGTGGGAAGCTTCTCTCCACAGGACACGTTATGTCTGGATTTTATCACTCTTATTTTTTTTCTGTAATAGTAATGAAAAGAAGTAATGAAACAACTGCTGGGAAAGCCACCACAGGAACTGTTGTTTCACATAAAGAAGTGTGGCAAACCGAAGCCAGCAGTACACAGTAGGGTGATGCAACACATCTCCTGACCTTGGATTTCAAAATTTTTGCTAAAGTTTAGAGATCATCTTAGTGACAGTCAAAGTTTTGTGCTTGTGAGAGAAGCAGAAACAGAAAAGGTTGCAAAATTCCAGATCTAGGGCCTATTTGATAACATGCAAAGCTTTAGTACAGACTTTTGAAATGCTGGGGTGGCATGTTTGTTGAGTAGCTTTAGATTTGGGGTCCATTCTCTCAGATGCCTGGACAAGAGGCAGATCCAACCCTCTGCTTTGCATGCACCTTTGGTACAAGTTACACCGGTGGGTTGAATCTGTGTGGTTCAGATACTCAGTTGTGTGACCCCAGGCAAAATAATGGAGCTCTGCATTGGGGTTTTTTGGGAGCCTGACTCAAAAAAGCAGAATTTCCCTCAGTGTCAGGGAGAAGGCACATTGCAAAGACTAAGAAAACAGATATTGGTGCCAGACTCTGCAGAACAAACTCTGAGCTCCAATCAGGTCTGAAGGTGAGTCAGTTTGGCAGCTGAATTCCAGGGGAACAACACAGCCTCCTACGTGGGACATGGCTCGGGGAGACTGCTTCTGTGTTTCCTGTGAGCTTGGTCTGCTTTCAACTGGCAGCCCAACTGCTGGCAGTGTAATGGAGATACTGAGGCAAGAGAGATGCTCTCCAGCAAGGGACAAAAGCCATGAATGAAAGCATGTGGCATTTTCAGTGCCAGTGTATCTTAATCTTCCCTGTGTTAAGCTGATTCTTCTTCCAAAGGAGTAGAAGCAGGTGACTACAAACCAGAAGAGGATTAATCAGGAGATCCACTAATTGATTCAATAATCCACTAAGCAGAGGATTTTTTTTAACCCTTTTGAACAACGTAAGGTCACTGGGCAATGGTGCTGGTTATTTTTTAGCCCATGCATTGTCCTGTACCAGGATGGATGAGAATTTGGGCTTTGTGCATGAGCCCCAGTGCAACTGTGTCCCTCAGGCTTGAGAAGGGCCGGAAGGAGCCTGGGGTCTGGACCCCCCCACCCTGGGGAGAAACTCCAGAATCACCAGCCTCTGCCACCTTGGAGCTCAGGGAGTGCACAGGGCTGTGTGGCCTGCCATGGATGGACCCATGGGTACCCTAGAAGAGGAGGTTGGCCATGTCCACGGGCTATCTCTGTAGCAAGAGGGAAAACCTCTGGTGTCCACTGAGGGTGCCCTGGAGAAGTGTTGCCCTCCCAGGGGAAGGAGTCTGCGTCCTGCCATTGGGGCAGGGAGCACAGTCTGGGACATAACACAGCTCCTCTCATCAAAAAAACATTGCTTTTTTATTAATGCATTGGGAAAAAAAAAACCAAAACAAACCAGTTCTTTCCCTTTGGTGGCCTTTAACAGAAATGTGAGAAATGCATTCAAGGGGAGCTTGTCTTAGTCTGGTTATGGTGTCAGTATTTGTCAGTAGCTGGAGCTGACTTGGGCTTCTTGAGCTAACCAAGATTACCTGAAGAACATACTTGTTTTTCCAGGTGTGCTCCTCTCTCCATGATCTGTATATTAAAGGTAGTACACATACTTTGCCTCCGCGGATCATAAGGGAAAAATCTTTTCTCCCCCTTCTATGTTTGAACCTTTCATGGCCACTCTTCTGCAAGCTTGGGACAAAGGCATGAGATTGCCCTGCCCTGTTAATGTTAAAGCCACCGTTAATGGATGGGAATCACTAGGCAGATTATACAGCCATTAGAAGCCATATACACACATATATATAATATTTTTTTCCTGGTTATGTACACTTTAAATAAAATTTATGTTAAATAGCAGGGTATTTTTTTTTTGTATCTCAAAACCTATTGCAACAGAGGAACTGCGAGGAAATCCACTCTGAAGAGCTTCACCATCAGCAGCAGCCATGGGGACTGGAGCAGCATCCTCTAGTCCCTGACAGACCCACTTTCTGAAGGCAGCCCTTCAGACTTTCTCCACTCTGCCAGGCGCTGCTTGAACCATTTCTGGAGTAAAAAAACCAAAAAAAGAGAAAAGATGGAGTACATTGGGCTGAGCAGAATGTCTGAATAACCTTGCTAAAGGTGCAGAGGTGGTCAGTGTGTGGGTGCAGGCAAGGAAAACTGATGGTACAGCCATCTTGTAGCAAGGTGCTGCACTGCTCCCAGGCAGTACAGGCATCAGGACAACCACTCCTGCCTGAATGGTGGTATTGCCTATGTGTGCACCTCTTTCAAACTCACTTGTCTTGCTTGCTTCAGCCCTTGACAGCATAGGTGAATCCTCATTTTATTGCTATGAGTCCAGGTTTTTCTTGCAAACAGAGATGGGCTAAGAAGCTGCTAGATGGTGTCTGTTTAAATGGCTGGAGCAGTGAAACAACTACTGCATGTCCAAAACCGATAGGAATCAAAAGTTGACCTGCTTCGGAAAGGATGAGAGGGACAACACAGTGGTTCTTGACAACTTTCAGATCAAAGAGCTTTTTAAAATGGGTTTAAAATGATTTTTCAAGTAATATGCATGGCTCCATTATTCTCTGGTAACTTAGCATCTCCAAGCCAGAGCTGCGGATGCTACTTGGCAGCTGCAGTTTTAAATGTTAGATAAGATGCAGCTGGATAAAGCCAGGCTGCCTCCGTAAGAAGGGAGCTCTAACTCACGCGTGCCGGAAGAACAGCTCAGCCTTTTGTTTGGAAATGTGCCTGCGATTTGCTTTGTTGCTGCTCATTTTGTTGCTATATTTGCTCCTAGCTATTTTTGAAGCTATTGTGGTTCATAGCGATGCAAGCACAGCGCTCTCTGCAAGTGGCTCTCGCACGAGCGCTGCCTTGGACCGCATCCAGTCAGCTGATTGCCTGCCTAGCCTCCTCCCAAAAATTTCACTTCCTGTCCTCAACCACCATCTCCTGTTGACTCAGTAGGTCTTTGCTCTCATTTTTACTAAATTTTTAATTAAAATGGCTGTGCTGTCTAGCAGATAAAGCACTCTAGATGTCAGGCCAGATGATTCTCCGTGTCATACGCAATGCAGGCACTTTGCAGCTCACCAACCCAGTCTTGATCGTGTCCCTAACATGACCTTTGTCTCTAGATCTCTAGGACCACCCTGGATTCATGGAAAAAGATAGCTATCAGGGAAGATTTTACATCTCCAGAGGTGTCCTGGGCACATATGCCCTGTGTTTACAACTTGCTTTAGAAAAAAAAGGTGCAGTGCTGCTTCTAAGGAGGAAAAGGTATTTGAAGGGTACTGCCTCAAACAAGCAGTGGTACCTGCCTGTCACCAAAGCATAACAGAGGAGGGGTCTCCGATTCCACTCCGGCCAAGGTCTATCAATGCAATGGATGTTAAATCATCATCATTCCCTGGAACAGGCTGCACTGCAACCTGAAGGAATTGGGAAGGAGCTGTTTGCTTCTGAAGCCCCAGGTAGCCAGATGAAGCATGAGGCTTGGTGGAAGTCCCTGACAACGGCAGCCTGTCCCTGTAGAGGGACTTATAGAGGCATCCATGTCTACTGGAGAGGCTGGCAGACTTGCCTGACATTGGGGCTTGAGGACACTGAGGTAGCTAATTGCAGTGAGGGGGCGTGTGCACAGCCTGAGCATGTCCTGCAGCACATCCTGCAGGAGTTGCATCTGTCCTGTAGCTGGTTTAAAATGACTGTAGTTTCTTCAGACCATAAAGCCAGCAGTGAGATAAAAAGCCAATGAGATAAAGCCAGGGCACCTGAGATTGTCAGAAATTAATTGGAAGGAAAGGACAGTATGCATGGGTTATATGTTCAGGGCTCCACAGCCAGCCAGTGACCCTTGAGCTGTGCCCTCTTTGTGACTGTGGGAAGTACTAGCCTGATCTCCAAGCCCGGGATGGGGATGGGACTCCTGGGCAGGGGGTGCAAGGACCCCAGTGGGGTACAGGGCTGCTGTGCAGGAGGCCATGGCTGTGGGGTGAAGGGGAAGGGGTTTTGGGGATACAGGGGCAGGAAAATGTGGGGTGCAGGGATGATGTGGGGTACAGGGAGGTGTGGTGGTGCAGTAGAGTTCTGTGGGTGCAGCGTGGGGTCAGGGGTGCACTGGGAGTTGCAGAGGCGACTTGTGGGTGCAGTGAGGAGCATGCAGGGTGCAGAGTGGTGTGGGGAGTGCGAGGAGGGAGTGTATGGGGCACAGAGGGGTCATGGGGGTGTGCAGTAGGAAGCACATGAGAGGACAGAAGGGTGCAGGGGGTAGTGTGATAGCTGGGGGCAGGACAGGCAGGAGATGTGTGGGGAGCGTATGTGGCACAGAGGCATGCAGGGGGAGCAGGGCGTGGGCTAAGGTGGGAGTGAGAGGCATGTACTCACCAGGGTTTGCTCCTCGGAGAGCCCAGTCTCAGCTGCAATGAGGCACAGTGTGGTGGGGTCCGGATGCTTGTTCACCTTGCAGAAGTTGTATTCCAGGATCTCCAGCTGCTCCTCAGTGGGAGTCACTGGCTTCTCTGTGGCCATCTCCTTCTGGGGCAGGGCTATGGGGTCAGGCACTGTGGAGAGGAGCTGGTGTCATTGCCCAAGCTGGGAGTGGCCAGTGGGGACACACTTGCTGAGCCCCAGATTTGCCATTCCCATCCCCACCAGCTCCCCCCTCCCCAGTGGCCTCTGGCCACGGAAGGGCACAATTCCCTTCCCATACTGGGGAGCTCAGCCAGGAGCCCCAGCCCGAAAGCAACTCCTGCTTCAGTTTCTTCACTGTGGCAACCACAAGCCAACAGTGCCCAGCTGAACTGTCTCACCATCCTTAGCTGGCAGGAAACTGCAGCCTGTCCTCTGCTCAGCGCTTGTGTATTGCTGTATTTATAGCCAGTGTGACTCCCATAGGGACGATTCCTGTTTACAGCCATATTTAGGCCTGGGCGTCACTTGGGAGTGATGTCACAGCAATGGGCAAGTTGAGGGGGTTAATTTAAAGACATTAATTTAAAAACATTATATATCTTCTGGGTAAGAGGGCAGTATCTTGCATCCAGCCTAGTGTTTTTAGCTTTCTCTTTTTCTTTTTTTTTTTTTTTAAGCTTCTCTCCAGCGACCAGGCAAGTTTGTGTAGGCCAATCACAAACCAGAGGACACAGGACCTTTTGGGAGCATGGGCTTGGACCCAGCAATCACCCCATTTTCCCTCCTGATCAGTGTCCTGGTCCTCCTCCCAGAACCATGGCCAGACATCACACAAAGCTGGTGATGAGCAGGTGAGCTGCTTTTTTTTTTTTACTAATATTTAATTCTATCAAGCGTGGGCATAAACAGTTATTGGTGTTGATCCTGAGCATCTCTCCACTGTTTGTTTGCTTGTTGCTTTGTTTTTTTGGTGTATAAGTGAAGGGTCAGTCCTGGGGTTGTACTGTGTGCATGTCTGTTGCCCAAGGACACACTGCCTTTGGCTGTGATCAGTGGTCAGTGCTCCTGGCAATGGCAGAAGCAAAGAGCCCACATTCCTCTTCTGAGTAACGTTTGTCCCACTTGTGCTTTGCACAAGTCTCTCTCAGACTTGGCACAAAAGCACAAGCAAAACAAGTTAAGTACACCTAGGATAAGCCCCACACCTCTCTTTTGCAAGGCCCCAAGTGTGCTCTTGCACAGGAGAGGGTCAAGCTTGCCAACTCGTTCAAGTAAAACACGAGGCATTGCCCTCACAAAGCATGCAGAAGTCCCTTGACGCTGAATCATTTTGGTGTTTCCGAAACCAAGTTGTGGGGTGTTGGCGGGGGAGGAGCTGGGTGCAAAAATGTGGCCTTTCTTGATCTGCTCTCTTGCTGTCCGAGTAGCCTGCCAGGCGGGATGGTTGGTGTTGCTGGCTCTCTGGTGCTGCCAGGAGCCCTTGGCCCACCTTGGGACTCCTCCTGGCCATCTGCTGCAGACCTGCCCTGCCTCCACTTTGTAGTCCAGCTTCTCCTTCCCTTTGGCTCTGGGGCGTAACCCAGGCACCTCCATCATGCTGCATCCCTACTGCATAGCTTTAAACCCAACTGTTTTCCTGTTTGACTGATAACTCATCTTAACCTGCTCGGTACCCTGCAGTGTACTGCGTGCCTCAGGGCTCTCACTTGCTGACAACACTGCTGGGCTGGGGCTGACATCCAAAATTGTCTTGCAGCTTGCAGAGAGCCAGCTCTGCAGTTCCCAAGAGGCTGGAGCTCTTTGAGCTTCACCTCAAAAAGCAAAAGCTTCCCTGAACTTTGTCTGCAGGATGTGCTTTGACTAATAAAAGAATCCCTTGGCATTTGAGTAGGGGCTTATAAATAGACCATGGCTGGTTGCAAAACAGCCCACTCTGCTTGAGTCGTTTGGTAAATACTGATTGTAACACAGTGGTTGCATAAGGCTGGAGCACCTCTGAGTGTGATGGAATGTGCTGGTAGATGGCATCATCCACTGCCCCTGGATGGACTGGTGAAAGACCACCTTTAATCACAGGTGCTGCAGACTGAGCTGGCCTTGTCTACAGAGTGTTGTGGCTGTAGGTGTCCAGCAGCAGCTCCCTGGGCTTTCCTGGTGGTAGCTCAGTTCAGAAGTGTTCATATGGGAAGGGGGTGGACAAAGTTCAGTCCCTCATGCACATGAGCTGATGGGGGTCAGGTGAATGCTGCTCACCTACCTTGGACATTTGGAGACCTTTGGAAAAGATGCAGTGGGAGAAGGAGATCCCCTGGACTTGAGGTGCTGCTCTCCAGCACTGTGGATGCCAGACTCTCCATGAGGTCAAAGTGCAGGTGAGGCCAAGCTCAGGCCTCAAGTCCTTCCTCTCCTCCTTGATCAGCACCGAAGTGAGCCACCTACCCTTCTGCTAGAAAGCCCAGTCACCACGGGGCTCCTCATCACCTCTGGATCATGCATCTGGCCTAGGCCACCAGCAGCAACATGTCCTGACGGTTCGTAAATAATTATTTGCAGCCTGCTGCATTAATGTACATTAATGTATGTGCACTGATTTGCATAGGGAACGTGTGCTTCAACTTTCATGTTTCATCTGCACAGCTGTTTCTATTTCTGATAACCTTCAGGTTCCTGAGGCATTTCCCCGTAGGACACAGTATCTTCTACCTCCTGGCAGCTCAGGGTGCCATGAGCATGCAGGATGTGATGCCTGATATTTTTTTCCTTGTCTCCCCTCTACACCTGCTCTGGAGGAAGAACAGTTCCTACCTCCTGAGGCTGTAAGATGGCTTTCTGGGAAAGGTCAAAACCCTGGGGGTTCTAGAAGGCTCTGCAGGTCTCCCCACATTGCACCACTGGGCCTCGGAGGTTTTCAGGAGCCATGTGGCCCTGTGCAGCATGTGGTTCCCAGCACTGAGTACCTCTTGGGTGCCAAAAATTGGGGGTATATGACAGGACTTGAGGACACCAGGAGTCCCTAATTGTCCTGATTGGCCATATCTGGACCACTACTCACCTGCTACTTAAATGGAACCCCAGTTAAGCCCAGGCCTGGAACTTGGCCTTCAGGCTGCACAGGACTTCTCCCGTCTACATGAGAGGTGATTTTCTTGCTTACATTTCTTTAAGCCTGGCAGAAGTATGGAGAATCGCAACTGGTTTGCTCATTTGCTGAAAAACACCACTGCTCACTGCTTCTTTTCTGCCTAAATTTCTGCAGGCATTGGAAATAAATGGCTTTTTCAGTGCAAAGAATGTAAACCATCTATTCAGCTTTCAGAAAGGCTGTGGGGCTGTGGTCAGCATTCAGCTCTGTGAGCAGTCCCATGCCCTCTGCTGTCTCCCCTGGGCAGCACAGGGACATGGGTCTGATGGTAGGGGGTCACTCACCCACGTAGAAATGACAATGCCAGATGCACTGTTGCAGTGAAACTACAGCACCGGTGACATCTGCTCTGTTCTACGTGTCAAGCTGAGGAATTCACACTTGGCTCTGATTAACTGTCTTGGTTTTAGGTGGAGCAATGCGAGAGCAGCCACCAGCTGAAGCTTGGAAGAGGTTCATTGCTTGCCTGGGCTGTGGATGGCTCTGGCCAGCATTGCTGCATGCAGAGAGGCTGTGCAGGCAGCACCTGGTGCTCTTAGTGTGGCTGATGGGGCATTTAAATGGAGTGAACAGATAAAAGGCAATGGCTGATGGCCACAAGTTGCAGTAAGAGAAAGTCTTATTAGATATTGGGGAAAAAAACCACTTCACTGTGTGTGTGTCCAACATGGGGACAGGGGCCAGAGAGGTGGGGGCACCTCCACCCTTAGTGATGTATAAAAATCAGCTGGACCAAGGCCCTGAGTGACCTCACCTAGACGTAAGGTAGGAGCAGTGGGGTGGAGAGAGACCTCCCTCTGCAATTATACTGCTTGTGTCCTGTGGTTGCATTTAGTTCCCCAGAGACACCCTGGGGTTACTAGCAGGGCTCCCAGCTCTGGCCTGGGATGGGAGAGGACGTCCCTCTGCTAGTGCAGTCAGCATTTACTATCCTGGCAGAAAGCAGCTACTTTTCCAGAAAAGACATGATCTCTGTTTGCTCAGCTTTGGTTTTCTGAACAACAGATACAATAGCTGGCTGGCTGTGCAGCTTTCTAATGATTTACTGTACTCGAAGCTCCTGGAAAACTCTGAACATTAGCTCCTGCCCTGTTCTTGGGGCACCCTAGACCCTGCTGTACTTCTTGGCCCCTTCCCCAGTGCTCTCCCCACTGCCATGGCTGGGATGCGACTGGAGGCATCTGCATCTCATTTTAGCTTGCAGCTATTTCCTGCCACTGCAGGGAACAAAATAGCAGTTTTCAATGCAAACGAGCCCTCCTGCCCTCCCCTGCTCTGCTGCAGAGCCGTGTCCTGTCCCCGAGCTTTGCTCGGCCTCCTGCTGTGGGGTGGCTGTGGATAACATCAGCCACTATGGCGCACAGGATAAGGTGGGACGGGGAGGCTTTAAAAATAAAACAAACCCTGCCATAAAGGAGGAAAAAACACCTGTCATGCATCCTGTAAACTACCCGTTCAGCCTTTTAGAAGATAATATCGGATGGGAACAAAGCAAACAAGAAGCACAGCAGCTGCTGAAGCAGAGCAGGTCCCCGTGGTACCCCCAGCCTGGGGTGTCTGCCTGCCTGTGTGCCCCTCTCCCCTGCCCCAGGTACGAAGCTTTCCCACCGCCTTCCTGCTGGGTGCCGCCGCAACCTCCCCAGCATCAGTGAGCGCAGGGCAGCCCCCCCCCCCCTCCCCCCGCCCCCCCCCCCCCCC
>WUAM01000311.1:3363968-3379691 GCA_024336885.1 Actenoides hombroni
AAAACTAATTAATATATAAGCTTTCTTTCTAGATGCATCATTTGCAAATAGACAAAAGTACTATCTATCAAAGGTTTACCACTGCCCCTTCAGCCAGGCTGTCCCCAGGTGCCCTGCTGTGGGGAGCCCCGCTTCTGGCATTGATGATGCCAGCCGGGTCTGGCTTCTCATCTCGCTTTAGTCCCTGCAAATGATTTGTGTAGGTCCGAGGTTCCTGACTGTGCTGTCGCTATGATCCCGCCAGGCTGTGGATGGGGGGCAGGACTGTCCTGGATCTGACCTGCTGCTGCAGCCCAAGTGTTCCCAGAGGCACACGGCTGGAGCCTGGCTGGGGATGGGGAGGAGGGCAGGATATCTTCTTCTGCCAAAGACCTCTACTCTCCTCGGTTAAAGTGCCCAGGATCCTGCAGTTCCCAGTGGGGTGGGCTGGAAGCATTAGACAGCAGCTTAAAAAGAGGCATCTTATAGGGTGGGGTGCGGTGGGGAAGAGTTGATCTTCTCTCTGCTCACAGACAGCTGGAAAGCGATGCTGGAAAATCAGAGGGGCTGGAGAAAGGGCTCATGAGAAACTGAGCATGGCTTGCAATGTCTGAGATTATCTGCCAGAGCAAAAGGAAAACTGGCGCTGGATGCAAAAAGCCGTGGAGCTGGCTGGAGCCAGTGGCTCCAGAACCCTGCCCCTGGAAAGAAGTAGCTGGACAAACCCAGGCAACAAACCTGCCACATGTTTACCAATGAGCCAAAACTGGCCTGAAGAATGAGTGGTTTTGTAATGTGGGGGGGAAACACGGGCCAGAACAAGTGTATTGCAAAGAGATCTGCACCAATGGGCAGGCAGACCTGTGCCAAATTTCCTAGCAGGATGGCACTGGTCAAGCAGGAGTGTTTTTGCTAGAGGGATAACCTCACTGCCGGATAAACCAAGTGGTGCTGTTCAGTGGCTGCCAGAGGACATTTCTGGAAGAAGACTTGATCCTGTGTGCCTTGGGTAGGCACCTGTCCAAGGGGATATGATCTGTTTATTCACTGGTAGCAGGCAACAGGAGCATGGGTAGTAATGGGTGGGAGCAAGCAGGTGAGAAGATGTGTCAGATGGGTTGGCTCTGTTAGCTGTGGCTGGAGTGATCAGGATGCATTCAAGGGGGCTGAAGCAGACCCCTGCAGCTGAAACACAGCCCAGGATTTTGAAGTCACTGTGGGAAGTCCAAGCAGAGGCCCTGAATTGCATACTGCTACATGCTTGAGGCAGTTCTGGTGGATATTGCTACTTACCTGCCCCATGCCTGTGCTCTTCCATGGCACCTGCCTCTGGCCACCCTTGGAGACAGGACATAGGAAAATATTCTGGCCCAGAAGGATTTTCTTATGTTTGTGTGCTGTCTTTTATTCCATACATGTGCCGCAAGCATTGCAAAATGTGAGTAACCTGACCCACGGGAACAGGATCAGCTCCTCTCTTCCCTTATTTGTTATTATCAACAGAGAGAAAGTCTTTAATGTGGAAAAAGCCTTTCCCCGTACCCTGTGAACCCGGCCCAGACTTGTATTGGGAGTGCTGGCAGCGATGTATTTCAGGCTGAGACATGCCAATGAAATAGCTTCAGAGGCTCTGCAAGTCCTGCAGTGACAGTGCGAAAGTCACGTCACAAATCTGCCCACGTCTGGCTGGCAAATGCTAATGCTTTTCTGATCCTGAGAACTTTTTGGCCCCATTTCTTTTCCTAAGAGAGGGTCAAAGTGCTGCTGGAGTTTATACCTCACCTGGTATGAGGAAATCCTGGCCCCAGAGGATGTCCTTTTGTCAGGAGGGTTAGATTAGATGGAAAGAAAATGCAGGGTGCATCCAGATCCATCACAGAGTTTTCCTTCCTATAGGGGAAGAAATTCAGCTGTTGTGACGTGCATTTGACAATTTTGTGTGATGACACCCTCTCCCAACCCAGTTGTCAGAGAGAGAGCAAAACCTTTACTTCTCTCCCTGAACACAACAATGAAAACAAAAACCACAAAAGACATCTTCTGTTTTGTTTTCCAGTGGTTGGTTTGTTTTGTGGTTAGTTTGTTTTGTGGTTTTTTGTTTTTTTTTTCTTTCCTGATGTGCTGGGGATTTCTGGCTATTAACCCAAAAAAATGTGACTGGAAACAAGGCTTTACAGATTTTTTTCTGGCTTCCATTCAGTTAGAGAAGAGTTTCCTAACCAGCCAGTACTGACTCAAAGGACAACTCTTGCAGCTAATCAGATGAGATTTCTACCTGCAAAACTCACTTGCCCCAGAAGAGTGTAAGAGAACAGTTGCTCTGCAGGGTGCAGCTAACAGTCGCCTTTGTTGGATACCCCAGAGCACAAGAACTTGACTGAATCTTGATCAGTTTTTCCCTGGGAGAGCAACAACACTAGCTGCAGCTCAAGAGCCAGCAGCACACAGTGATCATCAGATCATGCCCCTGGCAGAGGGAAGAGGAGGAGGTGGGTGCAGGCAGCTCGTTGCTGCTCATGTTGCTGGAGCAGGGCTGCCTGCTGCCCACCTGGGCTCAGCAACTGCCTCAGCTGCACTTTCCTTCATGCTTTTTCCTTTTGTTTTAGTGGGCAGGGTTCAGCCTGTCTCTCATCATCAGCAGAAACGATCCAGGCCAGACAGATACGAATCAGTTGTAGCTTCCAATAAGATCTGTCATCCACAGCCATGTGAATGGAAACTGCAGTATTTTACTACTCCTCCAGTTCTAATATTTCTCAGAGAACAGTGTCATCTCATTGGTATTTCCATGTGCAGTCTCTGCCTGGGGTACAGCCTTCTTCCCTCTTCTCCCACTTACAAACTGGATTGTTTTAAGCTGACTAAACCAGGCGCTGAGACTTGCAGTTCCTTGCCAGGGGGCTTTTCAGCATCGCTGCCACTGCTTGCTGGCAGAGCGTGCCCTAGCATGTGGAGAGAGCAGCAGGGCATCACACCAGGGAGCTGCCCGCCGTGCCCAGCCCAAGAAAACATGGGCTCTGGCACTGTTGAGAGGCAGGGAAGAGGCTAGAGGAGGCATGCAGATCTGCTCTCTACTCCAGGAGTGCCAGAGGGATGTGAAGAGGAGCGAGTGCCCTTCCAGAGACTTGGATGGCTGTGCATTTTCTAGAGGGCAAGGCAGGGAGGCGGAAGGCTGGAGAACGCCTGCCGAAATCTGGTCTGGTCTGAACCTCAAGGCTGAAGCTGCCTGATTTTGGAAGCCCTGACTCAAATACTGTATACAGATCAACAAAGGGACTCTTACCCCTCCCCGGAGCAGGGATGAGCTCTTCCAGACCACTTACATGCCATGACCATGGCCTTCTCTGTTTCCTGCAGGCCTGCCCTGAGGAGAGTGAGAGGCCTTTGCATGGTGAGCGCAGGCACAAACCAGCCCTCAGCTGTGCCATTGAGCCCAGCTGCTTTCCTCAGACTTCACTAGGAGGGACAAGCACTATGTTTTCCCCTGTGCTGTGCCAGGCCAGGCAGCCCATGGGTGCTGCTCAACCTGAGAGGCAGAGAGGGTGCTCCTGCTCTGGGAGGTGCCTGGTCCTGGTGCCTGCCCCGCGGCACGCAGCCAACAGCACTCCCTGTCCTTTCTGCTACACCAGGTTGGGCGAGTGGCACAGGGCCATGGTTGGAACCCACCGAGAGGTGACCTCGGCACCATCAGCTGCTGGAACATTGCCACAGGCCCCAGGACTGTGACCGGGATGGGTCATCTCTGTGTGACACATGCTACAACGCCCAGGGCACCTGTAGAGCCCTGTGGCACTGGCAGACCACCAAGGTGATTTGCAGAGTGACAGTGAACAGGGATGGGACATAATGGAGAGCAGCCCTCGCCTCTGGCTGCCAGGTGCTGGGGAGCAGCTTCAGGGGCCCTGTGCAATTAACTTGAAAAATATTTTTCCCTTTAGCAACCTGGGTTTGGCGACTCCTGAGAAGATGGCACTGAGGAAGATGCTGCAGCTACCCGGACACTGGCTGCCAGCAGTCCTCTCTACATAGCCAGCCATGGGGACAGCTGGGTGAGCACAACAGAGGTGCTCACAGCTGGCTCCCTCATTGTTCTGACAGCCTCACCACGCCAGGGAGTGGGTCACCTGCAGCAGGACATCTGCTCCTGAGACCTCTGCCCTGCTCCAGCTTTGATGGCTGGTGCACTCTGCTGTCAGAGGGTCAGTTATGTTGTGTGTCCAACAGAGAGGCTCCAGGCTGGAGGAGGATGCTCCTTGCTGTCTTTCTCAGGATGCAGTGGCTGGGCTGGCTGATTGGGGTGTTTTCCAGGGAGGAGCAGTGGGACCAGGGTGATATGCTACACAGGCAAGCAGCTGGAGAGTGTTCAACCCATGGGAGAGCCCAGTAGGGCCTCTTGGTTTCTATCACCTGCAGTTCAGACCTGACATTTCTGAAGCATATCTGTACATTTTCAGAACACCTCCTACTCCATTAAAAAAAACAATCCCCGGAAAAGCTCTGGATCTCATGTAAATGCAAAGCTGATTTTTAGAAAGTCACAGAGAGAAACAAGCTACTTGGAATTTCCCAATGCTTACCAGAACGTAAGACTATGCATGCAGATAGCTATTGCAGAGCAGCCCCAAAACTTCCCAAAGGACCCACTCCTCTCTTCAACAGATGCTCTTCAAACAGATGGAGACAGAGGGCTTACTTACTTCAGGTGTCCATTAATGGACAGCTACAGCTTGCTGGGTATCCAAAATATTTGACGGGGACTGGCAGATAAGAAAAAGGACTTTGAGGAAAACCAGACCTTTCCAAGGAAGGAGTTTGAGGCTCGCTGCAATATCCCAAAGAACCTACAATAATACTGGACTATTACAAGACAAGTTCAACATCTCAATCCCAGCCCTATTCTCTGCTCCAGAGAGCCTCATGGTATGATTTTTCAACCCCTTTGCTTCTGTCACTGGGGATGCTAGAACAGATTAGCTTAGAGTAGGAACAGTTTTAGGTCAACATTAAATGTTTTTATATCTAATGTCAGAAAAAAAAGAATTCAGATCTGCCTAAAATGTAAAATAATTGAAGTGTACCAGAATCTTATGTAATTTCTCACCAGCTGACAAAAAAAGCGCTTAAAAAGGGTTAATTTTTCCTCAATGTAAAGATGATACTCAGTCACAGAGGAAAATTACTTTTTTTCTGAGGTTATCTAGTTCAGAATGCTCTATCCAGAAACTTACTCTGTGTCTAGAAACATTTAGGGTTTAGAAAAAGAAGCAACTGCTATACAACCAGCTAGAAACTCGTAAAGCTAAGGCAGAACCCAATGCAATCCTACGCAAGGCAATGAATGCCACAGGTCCATCTATGAGGCATCTGCCCACAGAACAGAATTTTTATAACATGGTATACTGTAGAGTCTCTTGCAGCAAACATACTTGGATTCCATGATCAGGAGAAGAACAAGTTTACCCCACACATGAGATTGATTGTGTATCAATGACATTAATAATACAGATGGAAAGAAACTGCTCCTAACGGAATGTTTATGCATACAAACGATAATTATGAATAAAAAGTTTTTCCTACACCCCTACTGAGAACCGGAGATAAAGTATCTAGAATAAAATAAATGCTGCCTCCTAGTGATCAAGATGGAAATCTCTAAGTTCAACAGGTTTCTGAGCTCAGAGAAGAGATCCTTCCATATCTTTTTCACCATCGTGCCGTTCAACTCATATAATCCCTTGTTAGCCTCATGCAGATGTAAGAAGAATGGTAAGAAAGGTAAGAAGAATGCTTGGCAGAAAATTTCTGCTTAAAGATATGCTTTACCTTTAGAATGCTGTCTGAAGGTTACAATAGCATCCTCTATGTTACTGACTTTAGCTAGTTCATAAACACCGTGAACAGATGTCTGTCAACACTCTGAGCAATCAAAATAATATATGGATTATAATGCCTCCGATAAATCAAACGTGGTGGTCACGAAACACTGGTGAGTAGTCCTGGACTTCCTTGGCCTCACGTCGGGGTCACCAGATGTCGCTGTTGAGACGGACAAACGACATTAGACACTGATGCCATGAGTGCAAATAAGCCCTAAGGCACAGAGGCACTTTCATGGCTCTATACGATTATATTTATACCCATCCTCGCTCAGACTTGTACAGAGGTGTCTCTGCCTCGTTGGTCCAGAGTTGTTTTCCTCACTTATTATTGGTTGATATTTACAGAACTTATCTTCTACCCGCCAGATAGCACATACGCTTTGCTCTGCAATTAGTGCTTCCTCAAACTTGCTTCCATTGACCGTTTCTCTGTTCCTCCTTGCTCTCTCAAGGGTACACTGTAATCCTTTCAAGGTCAGAGTATTGCTTAAAGCCCTCAGTCCCGCTGAGGTCCTCCGCAGGTATCTACTGACACATTAAACGTATTTTAAGTGACCAAATTCCATAACATGCGTCAAATCTGTCTGCCACAATTCCAGAGACGTCAAGCCTTGGGGATTGACCCCAGCCATAGGTGTTCCAGGTAGACAGGCCTGACAGTCTGGACAGGTGGCAATTATAGCCCACGCTTGTAGCAGGGTGATAGAAAACATTTTCTGTAAAGCCTTAGCATTTTGATGATAAAAGTTATGTGAGACGCGCGCCTGTTCAAAACAATTGGGGGCCACCTGTGTGACTAAAGTCAGAGCGTCCGCATGTCTGTTCCCCTCCACCAAGGGACCTGGTGAGGTTGTATGGGAATGAATGTGAACAATAAAACATGGATTATGTCTGTGGTTAAGCAGATACAACAGTTCTCATAACAAATTAAACAGTTGTGGGTTAGGTACTTCTCGGAGATACGCGGCTTCTAAGCGGCCTACAAGGCCTGCCACGTATGTCGAGTCAGTGACAACGTTGATGGAGTCCGACCGTTTGTGAAACACACGGACGACTGCAGACAGCTCGACAGTCCGTGGAGACCCAGACACTTGTGCAATATCTGATTCCCAACATCCAGAATGTGGGTCACGCCAATCACCAAGCGTCCCATTCGTCCAGACCCATCTGTAAAGACTGTAAGAGCATTAAGAGGCATACAGGTAGATTTAGGGATTTCATACAAGCAGAATTCATCCTGAAATAGCTTATGACTCGGAGGATGAATGCCCAGCTGTCCTGCATAATCTGCAAGCGCAACCTGAAAATCTAATGAACTCTGCATCAGCCATTGCAACATCTGGGTAGATACTGGAAGGATAACATGATCTGGGGCTTTCCCAGCTAGCAATATCAGGCGTTGTTGTCCCTTCAAAATTAGGGTTGCAAACATTTCTGGCCTTGTGGCCACTCTTCTTGGTAGCTGATGGGGCTAGAAAATCCACTCAATAATTAAAAGTGGGTCCCTTAGCGCAGTGTCCCATTGAAAAAGCAAAGCATGGGGTTGACATGCCCTACTAAAAATAATAAGAAGAGACGACAGCTCTGGAGCATATCGTGCTGCCTGCCTTATAGCGACGGCATGGCAATACTTTATTTAACGCTTCTTGGGCCTCAGAGATTATAACTCTAAGTGATGACAAGTTTGGGTCTCCCTTTAGAAGGGAGAATAAAGGATGTAAGTCTTGGTTTGAGACCCCCAGTAAGGGCCTGACCCAATTGATGGATCCCAGTAATTTTTGCAAATCATTGAGGTTTTTAACTTGCGTCCCAATCTTTATCTGCTGAGGGACTATAGTTTGTTCAGTTATTCTCCACCCCAGGTATTGCCATGGTGATTGTTCTTGCACCTTTTCTGGTACAATTGGTAACCTTGCCATTGTGAATAGCCTGGGTTGTTAGTGCGAGCGCCTTTTTCATGACTCAAGAATTTTCAGCATCAATTACAGTGTCATCCATATAGTGACAGACAACAGCATTGGAGACCTGTTTCTCTATGGGGGTTAGAATTTTTGTGACAAACCACTGGCATATGGTCGGGCTGTTTTTCATGCCTTGCGTCAAGACTACCCGATGGTATTGCTGGGTAGGGCCACTCACATTGATAGATGGGACTGAAAATGCAAATTTTGGAGCATCCTCAGGGTCTAATGGGATAGTAAAAAACCAGTCCTTTAAATCTATAACAGTCAATTGCCATTGCGGGGAGTGGACGACTTGGCACTCAGAGAAGCAGGGCAGTCTCCCTGCACAGTGGCTTGCCCCTCTTGTTTTTTCATAACCTCTTAAATAGTTCTCCAAGGGGTTAACAGTTCAGCCGACACTCTATCTGCCTTTGTTGCTCTATCCCACAATTTAATGCCCGCCTCATCCCAGGTACTCGTGTTAAAAATTGTAACTCAACGGATACCCACTTTAAAATGCGCTTAAGATCGTGCGAATTAGCGCGCTCATTGTTCTTCTGTAACAGCTTTTCCATAAGTCCAAGAACTGATCGTTCTTCTGAGAACAGTCCAGCCCCCACCATCCCTGCAGCTCACCTTGCTCACTCCACGAAGGTGATTGCTGCTGACTCCTGCTTCTTGTCAGCAGCGTCTACGTTCTGCGGGCGTTGCCATGTGTCCGATCCTTTACCATCCTAGTCACTCTGCCTCACACGGGGCTCCACTTGTGGCGATTGATTCACGGACTCCGTCTTGGTGCAGAAACGAAGATGTTTATTGCTACTTCACACACACCTTATATACCCCAGTGTCCCCAGTCCCAGTAACTTTCCACCAAGTTACTTCCCAATACATGTGAGTCAACAAGACCCTCATATAGTATAAATATTTACCTTGTCTAACAACCCAGCTTCCCTTTATCATAGCTTAGCAGTGCATCCCAGCTTCCCTTTATCATAGCTTACGCCTTGCAGTTAATGTTCCCAGGGCTTGCACCCAACAGGTGCAATAATATTTTCTGTACTGGACCTGATGGTCCAGGCCTCCACACATGATTACATGCAGTGTTGAATTCACCACTTCAAATATGAAGAAAAACAGGAAGATTTAAAGTCAAGGGGCAATGGGTGCAAGATGGAACATAGGAGATTCCATGTAAACAGAAGGAGAAACTTTTTCATAGTGAGGGTGACAGAACACTGGAACAGGCTGCCCAGGGAGGCTGTGGAGTCTCCTTCTCTGGAGACATTCAAAACCCACCCTGATGCATTCCTGTGTGACCTGCTCTAGGTGATCCTGCTCTGGCAGGGGGGTTGGACTAGATGATCTTTCAAGGTCCCTGACCCTTCCAATCCCAAACATTCTGTGATTCTGTAATCTTTCTTTCCCATACACATATTCATACTTCCATGGGACCACCATATTATCCTAAGCTTCCCGCCCTCCAGTTGTGTCACATATGACATCCCTCTGTCAATGATTATAGTCTTTGCATGAAGAAAATGAAAGCAGGCATGTACTGGCAGATAAGGATAGTTTTGATCCATTAAAGGAACTATAAGACAGAAGCATTATTGTTTTTTCAAAACCAAAGTCTCTGACCTGTGAATGTTCACCAGGCATGAAGTGTGCCATACATCACTGCCTGCACTGCTGCTGCCCAGCAAAGCCTGACAAAGCCATTGTTTGCAGCCGGAGCTAGAGCTGGCACAACTTGGCTTGGATCAAAGGTAGAAGCCACCTGTATATTACTAGCACACCGTAAGCCAACCCAAGTACAATTTATTTCAAGCAACATGAAGAAAACAGGGAGTTTAGGACAAGAGCAAATGGCCTCAAATCACACCAGGGGCGGTTTAAGGTTGGACCTTAGGAAGAATTTTTTCACTGAAAGTGTTGTCAAGCATTGGAACAGGCTGCCAAGGGAAGTGGTTGAATGATCATCCCTGGCCATTTTTTAAAAGTCATATAGACATGGTGATCAGGGGCAGGGTTTAACAGAGGACATCTAGGGTAGGGTTAATGGTTGGACTTGATGATCTTGAAGGTCTTTTCTAACCTAGATGATTCTATGATTTTAGCAGAACAGAAGGGAACAAATGTAAGAAAGACTATGGGCCCATGTGCACAGGAAGGATGGAACCCCAGTGCTTGCACACACTTTCTGTGGGAAGGTCTGACAGGCCCGCTCCAGAGTGCACCCTTTTACATGAGTCTTGAGTTTTCCAGTTTTCCTTTGATGTTTGCCACAGGAAGCAGCTCTTGGGTGCCAGCCCAGGGCTGTGACACTGGGGCCCCAGGAATGATGGGGCACAGCTATCCTGGCTGTAGGGAGCAGAGCCCAGAGGACTGGGAGCCAGGGGAGCAGTGCATGCTGCGCTTCCTGTGACCTCAAACTGCCCTTACTTGGGGCAAGAGCAGAGGGTGCCCAGGTCACTGTCCTCTGCCAGCAGGACCTGCAGGTATGGAGCTCAGGGCAGAGGCTTGGTGTATGTCAGGCTGCTGTTACCAGTTTGGTAGCTGCCACTGGCAACCCCTGTGGTCACTCTCCAGGGGTCCTCAGCACCTGCAGGCTGAGATCCTCCCAGAAACGATAAGTAGCTGGTGTTGTCACCACTGCCTGTGGCAGAGGCACTCAGGTCTCCTTGCTCCCAGGTGGTGCTGGGGGAATGGCACTGGGTACTCATTAATTTCCTTCTCCAAATCACTGATCTACAGGTATACAGTCAGGACATCTTTTTCTTACCTTGTGATCTGTCTTGCATGAGAAAAAAAAATACAGTTCAGATTTTAAGTGTACTATGGCTCCGTTTATGAACACTGGTTTTAATACAGTACCAGTACTTTGTTTAAACAAACTTATTTATTAAGACAGGCTGCATGGAAGGTATATTTAAGGCATTGCTTCCATTTGGAATGTCTGTGTCCCTCATATTTCCTTGAAAAGTGGCCATCTGCCATATCAGCATGCTCCCTTCTTCAATATTTGGACATTCTTTTTATTTTCACTGCAAGCAGAAGAAAAATATTTTAGAAGAGAAGCACTGCACTTGAATTTAATAGAGACGTTTTACAAAACAGATTCTCCCATGTCTTTCTGTGTGTTCAGTTAATTGCACCACTTACAGCAAACATTCCTGCAAAGTAACTGTGACGTAAAGATTTATGTATCACACGCAGAGTTACAGAAGTAACTCACTTCAGTCTTTGTCACCTATAAAAACTTGATAAAGCCATCTGCAAACCTGAGAAGTATCAAACCACATGACGAATCTCACCATGAGGACTCATGTGTCTATTACAAAGCACTAATGCATGTCAAACTTCACTGTCCCTCAAGTGGGAACCAGTTCTAATATGTACAAAATTTCTGCCTTTTGCATGGGAATTCAGTGGAAAGGGTGTGCATCCTGATGCATCTCTGCATCCCAAGTTTCACTAAAATTCTGAATTCTGTTGGAATCTTTCAGGAAATGTCAGCCAGGTCTCCCTTAGTTTGGGAACACTAGATTACTTTTTTTTTTTTTTAATTCCCACACATGGTACTTTGGTTGCTCGATTTACAAATCGCAGTTTACCAAGCAAGTAGAGGTACAAAAAGAAAGTGATGGATTTCAAACTGCCCTAGATCTTCAGTTCACTTCCTTATTTTAGTAGAATCAAACTGATTTACTCATTAAATTCAATAGGCTTATGATTACCCAAAAGCAGGGACAATCTGTACTAATAGCTGTATCAAGGATCTTTTAACCAGAAGATAGTGGAGTAGATTAGAAATATGAAAGGAAGAATCAAGCCATGGGGATGTAAAACAGATGTAAAGATGTAAGGAAAAGTTCTGGCTGAAGGACAGCCCTTATGCTATACCCTGCAATAAGCAGCTCAAGCTGCTGCATCTGTTTCCAAAGAGGTGCTTGTGGTGCTGCCAGACTAGGTTTAAATTAAGATCAGCTGTTGTCACTGCTACTGGACACTAAGTGTGGAAGAGATTTGGAATATGCATTTGAGCAGCCACTTTAAAAATAAAAAAGTCAGGGAGGAAGACCAGCTTTGGTCTTGCAGTTAACAGGCTGCACTGCCGAACCAGGATGAGTAGGGTTTGTGCTGCACCTTTCCTCCAGGGGCCTCATGTTGTCATGGATCAGCCACAGCAACCTCTCTCACAGTACTCTTGATGTACATGGAGCTCTCTGGGTGGTCACCCAGTCTTGCATGGCCAAAAGTGCCTATGGACAGTACTGCCTTGACCAACAAGGAAGTACAATTCCCTTTAAAACGTCTTTTAATGGGCTTAAATGCAGGCTGGAAGTGACCTGCTGGTTGGCTGTTGAGAATTACCCAAGTTAATTTAGAACTGACTGGTAATTCACTATGGGGTATGCCCAGATATCTGTTTCTACATCACCACATTACGCTATTTCTCTCAGCAACTGTTGGTAACGCAGCTCATTAAGAAGGGCAGAAAGATCTCTTTGTTCTCCCCTCCTAAGGAGTGGATGGACTGTACCTTAGACTTCTTGAAGTGAAATGACCATTGCTTATGACTGTGAACCATTTCTCAAAGCTGAAATTCTTACAATAAGACCAAGTGTTTTATCCTTGTTGCGTTCATGCCAAGTCATACACTTCAGAACAGCAACTCCAGACTGAACTAGAAAGCCACTGAGTACACCAATGACTGAATTATTAAAGAAAAAAAATCAGGCTAGTATCTGATCACACTGTTCCCCTTCAGACCAAAATGTATGTTTCCAAGCATGTAAGATGCCAGCAAAAAAAGATGGTCAAGATTAAAATCTATCTTGTGTAGCTGGATTAAATCCCATGTTTCCACACAAAACATGTACGTTACATCTGATACTAATAATACGTAAGCCCCAGCATGATCTACTTAAGGAACTGAGTGGAAATAAACAGCAGGTTTGTCTGAAGAATCCTTTGTGCTATGTGCAGTACTGTATTCATGAATCTACCCTGCACCCATCTGGAACTGAGGGTTCATGACTGAAAAATTAAACATCCTAGAAATGTAAGGCTGGATCTCAAAGCCCATCATTCTGCTCTGAAAAAGGATCAATTATGCTGTTCAGGTTGTGAAATCCTCTCCTGTCTGTATCTTCATAACATGGATTTGCACTCTCTATGTGCAATACTTAGGACTTCTCTTTGACTTCTGTTGTACTGATTTCAGACCACTTGTCCAGATTCTGGGAATTTTGATGCTGTCCTGCACAGATCTTTTTATCTCATGCCATCTTCACATTTTGATTGTCTTGTTTCCAATGTCCAAATCGTTACAGAAATATTGAATTATATACCGCACCTAAAGGAAATCCCACTTAATAGCTCTTTCCAATTTGACTGTAAAATGCTGGCTACTGCTTTTAAGCATTTCAGACTGCTGTGATTTCATACTTTAACAATTTCAGTTGAATAACTATTTGTCTGCTTAAGTGAATATCGAGTAAAATGCCTTATTAATGTCATGAAGCAACACTTCTGTTTCCTCCTGTCTGCTAGGCCATTTCTCTTGCCAAAATATATAAATCTCATGGATTTGATGGGATTATTTCTGTATCAGCTTTCTGTACTCTGATTTTTACCTCTGGCTGTCTACAAGTCAATCACTTACTGACTTACTCCGACATTGTTCTAGGCAGCAAAGATGGGTAGGCTTCTAATATGTAACATGGCAGCACCTCTTTTCTCCCCTTTTCACAGATTGTACTGTGTATGCCCTTTGATTTCCTGGTTGTTGGTGGTGGGGTTTTGTTGTTTTGTTTGGTTTTTTTCCAAAACAGTAGGTTTACCAATTCTCTTTGCACTTTGTCACTTGCGCAAGTGGTTTGTGATGTATTATGGTGAAAATGTTACTGAATTCTGCAGATCTTCATACCTTTAAACATACTTTGACACACTTCAGCGCTTTCTTTAAAATATTATTTCCTTAAGTATCCTTTTACTCTTTCCTTCTTGAACTCTTTCCTATGGTCCCTCTATCTTGGTCACTTGAAGTTTATAAATTGTCTGTTTGCAGCTAATCTTTCCCCCACCCCAAAGCCAGAAACATAATTCAGCCTTCCCTGTCTTGAGATCTATCTTTTTGTAAATGCCCATCACTGCTATTGTGCTACTCACACTTCTTCCCTCTGCTGGAAATGGAAATTCTGTTATTTATGTGAATTCTTTTCACCATCAAAGCAGTTTGTCCCAGTTTGTACCAAGAGGATGTTTTATAGAAGTTTCCAGTCAATCATAATGGGGGTAAAAATGTTCATTAAGTACTGATATTCCATGTTTTAATTGGATTTTTTAAAATTATTAAATTATTAAAGAATTAAATAGTCTCTCCCAAATATTAGGAGGGGTTTTTTTTCTTGATTTGTAAACAATTTGAATGGCAAAATAGTATTTTCTCCTAACATTTGGCATTCTTAGTCTTCTCTGTGACAGGAAGTACAGATTAGATCTTGAACGTAAATATTTTGTAGCAAAAACTGTATTTTGGGTGGGATCTTCCATGTTTTCTGATGGAGAAATTTAATGGTAATGTGGCACTGTATGTATGTTACAGACAACCCCCTTCTGAGATACTCCTCCTTAAGAATTACAAAAGCAATTATCCAGTACCCTCAGCTAACTGAATCCAAGCTAAGCCATTGACAGGTACCATGATAAAAGCTGTTGCAAGGGATTGATGACTGAGGAGACACTACTAAAAATACATTTTAATGGAGTGTGAATGATCCAAAATCAATAATCTATCAGTTAACTGGTATGTCAGAGTGAATAGTTTGCTTGCTTATAGGGAAGGGAATGTTAGGATGTCAATTAAGTGACTACCTGTTTGAAAGGCAGAGCACACACTCGTTTGAGTAGGTCTCTCCATCGGTCCCACAGACTGGACTGTAGTTCCTTGGACATCCAGGCAAACCATACTCGTGGCAGGCAGGCTGGGGAAGACAGGTACAAAAGAAGTCTAAGGTACACCATTTGAAACAGACCTCTGACCACCTTCTGACCTGAGAGCTTCTGAAGAATACAGACTTGTGCACAGAATGGAACACTCGCCGGAGATGGCACAGCATTAGCAAGTGCCACAGTATCTTTCATACTCTTATGGGAATTTATTGCTTGAGGCTTGGCTCCTGCAGCCTGGCACGGCTAGAGCTGCAGTGTCAGGACATACGGATGCTACAAACCCCAGCTCCTTCCGATGTCTTAATGCCAGCGGGACACACGGATCAGTGAAGGACTACTGCAGATGGGGCTGGTAAGGGATGGGAATCACCAGGGCACGTGTACTGCGACCCTTAGCAGGCGGGTGCCAGGCTCAAGGGGTCCCTCAGCTGTAAGGACAGACATCCCCGGGGCTCGGGAGCCAGGGCCAGGCGTTCCCGCCCGGCATCAAGCCTGAGGCTCTGGGGAAGGGGCTGCCATGCACCCCAGGGGAGGCCTGGCTTGCGACTTGGAGGGCAGGGGGATCGTCCTTCCCGGGCACCACCGGGCAGGCGGCACTCACCGGATAGCTTCCAACGGCGCCGGGACACGAGAGGAGCCCTGTGGAGAGCAACGTGCGTTAAGAGTGCCTGGTGTCGCCCGGATTCCCCCCGACCTTCCCCGGGATCAGCTGGCGTCCGTTACCGGTCCCAGTCCCGGCACCGACCAGCCGCTGTCCAGTCCCCCCACCCCCCGGCCAGCCGCTGTCCAGTCCCGGTACCCCCCGGCCAGCCGCTGTCCAGACCCCGCGTCCCCCGGCCAGCCACTGTCCAGACCCCGCACCCCCCGGCCAGCCGCTGTCCAGACCCCGCATCCCCCGGCCAGCCGCTGTCCAGTCCCGTACCCCCCGGCCAGCCGCTGTCCAGTCCCCGCACCCCCCGGCC
>WUAM01000311.1:3387091-3454773 GCA_024336885.1 Actenoides hombroni
TCCCTTATTCCCTTTCTCTTCCCCTTTGGGGAGGGAGGGGGGTTAACAGAGAGCGGCTGTTATAGGTCTAAGGGGCCACCCTGACCCTAAACCGTGACAGTACCATTTAGTGCAATTATGTCTCTTTGCAAACAGGGAGGCAGGCTGCTTATAGATCTCCTCAAGCACAAGAGCAGCATGGATTTAAGTGACAGGGCAAATTGGAAACAAACCAGGAGACAGCAGTTCTCAGTATAAAATACGTTCACAATATCAAAAGAGAGCTGATCTATCACCTCATCTGCTAAAACAGATAAAGGGAGAATTCTTAGATTATTATAGTGCCAGAAGGATGGGGACTAAGGCACTCGATTGCCTGCTACCTTAGGCTGGAGGATTCAGCAGTGTAGTGTGAAGTATCATCTTTGCCACAGGTGGTGGATGCTGAAAGTTTGAGAATGGGGGGAAAAAATAGAATTGTTGAGCAAGAAACAGTAACTGGTCTTAAGAGCATGAAAATTCCCACTTGAGCAGGTTTCTTTGGGCAGGAAGATGATGCAGGAAAAGTCTGGCTATGCTTTTGCTCCAGTTTTCTCTTCTCTTGGGCATCACTGGTGGCCTCTTTTGGAGAGCAGAGGCTGGTGAGGAGGGTGCTACAGTCACACATGATCTGCAGTTAATATCCTCTTGCAACCAGTCGTATATGGGAGGATGTTTATATCACTGAAGCAGCAGGATGGTGCATCTGGCTTGCCTGCACTGCTTCAGGTGGTCTGGCAGGGAACAGTGGTTGGGCACGTCCCAGCTGTACCTGTGCCACGTGTGTGAGTTTCTTGCTGTTTAGTATGGAAGCTTGTCTTTCAACCTGAGTAATTACTGGGGTAAAAGCCGTCCTAAGGCACTGGAAGGCCCCAGCTTCTGGTGAGACTGGGAATGCCCTAGAAATGGTTTGGCACTTGCTAATTGACTTTTTTCTGCCAACTTGAACTGCACAGCGACAGGATGGAGGGGAAAGGGCTGATTTTCCTAACAATTTAGTATCCTTGACAATGATTCCTGTAGGGAAGAAGTCAGCAGTGCTAAGCAGACTAATAAGCTTTTGGTGTAAGTCTGGGTTTGTTATGCAGGGGGGATTGATTCCAGTTGACAAGCTGCCTCCCTTGCTAGGTCCAGAGCACTGAGCTGTGGCATCACCTCTAATTTTGGTAGACTCCTCCAGGCTGTTTTCATAAGGATTGGGTTCAAAGGTTCACAGAATGATGTGGAGGAAGCTCCTCATCTCATCACATTCCCTCACCATCCTGTCAGTGGCATTCCCACCCCCACACCAATAAGAGATTGCTCTGGGGGTCCTATCTGTCACGCACAGTCCATGAATCATTCACTTCTGCTATGCTCCTACATTTGCCGTCCCACGTAGCCCAAAAGACAGGATCCAGGCCTCAGGGATTCAATTATGTACATGCAGCTCAGTCTCTCCTTCCTTGATCTCGCCATGCCCATTCATTTTTTCCGTTCTGCGACGTTCTCTGCTCTATCAGTCACAGATGGGCAATTTATCCTCTCCTGTTTCCCGCATGAACCCCATCTATCACCTGCCTGCCTTTGAAATTAATTTACTGGCTGGCCGACTGCCCACTTTGTGTCCCTGGCTCCCTCCCATCTGTGTGTAGCGTGGGAGGTGCTCCCTGGAGAGGGGGTGAGCATTTTCTAGTCACTGTGTCCCTAAGGAGTGTTGCTGACCTGTGGGTAGTGCTGCTGGACAGGACTGTTGCACATGCTGTGGGATGGTGGGGAAAAAGCTGCTGTGAATTACCCATATGCTCATGCTGTCAGTCACCATCACAGCACAAAGCAGCAGCAGCAGCCTTCTGCTTGGCAGAATCCACATTTGTGTGTGGATTGCTGTGATTCTCAGTCTTGAACAAGCTTTAGTAGTCCCTGGAGCCTCCTGAAAGCTCCCAAAGGGATGTCTTGATGGGCAGTAATCAACATATTTCCTTTTCTCTCACCTCCATCATTTGTTTTTCTGCTGTTGTTTTCAACTAGACTAAGTACATCTATCTACTTGAACTGTCACAGACAGATTTACAGGTGCTGGCTGTGACTTCTGCTGTCTGTTCAAATGATGCATGGTGGAGCAGGGCCACACATCCTGCTAGAGGGGAAATGCACTTTGTTTTAGTGATTTGCCCTGGGATCATAACCGTTTTGGAGGGACATAGCTGGTCCCATTGGCTTTGCTCATGTCAAAAGTTTTCTCAAAGAGCAGAAACTTTGAAGACAGGCTGTAAAAGTGTCTTCTAACTGCTGAATCTGTTAAAGGACATGGGGTTAAGGGAACCTGCCTGGAAGGCTGCTTACCTTTTTCTGGGTAAACCCCATAGATGACCAATAGCTATAGAACAAGTCAGGTTGGTGGATCAGCAGAAACTGCCTTCAGCTGTGAAAGAGCAGATACTATTTATGGGGGTGGGAGCAAGGCTGCTACTGAATCACCCCTGTGCTTGAAAGTGAATTGATCCAGCAATGCTTGTCTTATTTCCATATGGGAAGACACTTAGAGAAGTCAAAGGCATCTTCTTTAATGGCTACTCACAAGGTGAGTGATTTAAGCTAGGGCAGTGTCCACCCAAAGCTGCTTTCGGAGACAATCTCACTCCCTCTTTTGTCTCATCACCCTGCAGGAAAAAGTGCTCTGAATGGAGTGGTCACCTGAGAAATGCCTAATCCAGGCAAAGCCTGCATTTCTCATCTTTGTTCCAGCAGAGCTTCTGTCCAGTCCACTTGGGCTGGGTTTGTGGGACATGGGCACTGTATCTGGCCTGTGCCAGGAGGAGTATATTACTGGTAGCTAACACTGTGTCAGAGGGAGGGGAGGTGGAAGGGAGGACAGGCAGTAGGGTCAACAACTCCATTTTTCCTGTGCCCCATTTATGCAGTACTGTGCCCTGAGCATGTTTCATGGCAACATGCGTTGCAGCTCTCTGTGACCCCTTGAATGAAGGTATCCTTATCCCAGGAAAACCCACCCAATGTACTTTATTGTCTCCAGGCATAAGGATGAACTGCAGATAGAAATGACAGAGTTGACCTGTATATCAGTCAGGGTCAGTCCGGCTTTGATGTCTGTCTGCCTGATGGATTGTCTGGTAAAATGGAGGATAAAAAAAAAAGACCTTTATTAACCAAGGAAGTTAAGTGATGGCTTGGAGATGGAGATGAATTGGCTGCAAGGGTGCCAGGCACTATCCCCAGGAAGACTCCCTGTGAAGTCCAGTGCCAGAGGTGCCACTCCACGATGGGGGGTGGTGTATCTTACTGCCTTGCACGACTGTCAGCCACAGCTCTGGGATCTGTATTTTTGTTAGAAACCTGCCATCACAGTCAAGGTAGAAGAACAGCAAAAGGAGAAGGTGGCAAAGCCTGGGGCTTTTTGGAGGCGCCATTTCTGAGTGGTGCTGCTGGATGGAAGACTTACAAAAGGCAGGAGCCCCCAAAACACTGCCTGAGCTTGAGGATGATAGAGGAAGGTAAATCTCAGCTTTGTTTCACACTCACACTCTTTTATGGCCTGACCTGGCCCATACTGTTCTGTCACAAAGCTGCAGTTTCTCTTGCTCTTCTTAATTCTACATTTGAAGCAGTGTCTGGCATCTGGTGTGTTTGGTAGGCCTGCATTCTAGAGAAAGTTTTTTTCAAAACAAGGTTTGAAACTGTTTTTATCTGTATGATATGTTTTCCAACAATAAAGACAGTTTTCATCTGGAATAGAAAAATCTCAGTTTTGCACTAGATTTTTCAACTCAACTCTCCCCCATATTTTTTGGGACTATTATGAGGGAGCTGAAAAGGAGGAAGAAAAAAAAAATATTTTCTGTCTTTTGCAGAGCAAAATCACAGTTACCTGAACTGCTCTGTAGTTCAACATTAGAGGCCAAGACTCTCCAGCCATTATTGGAAATATCATGCTTTTGGATTAATTTCACATCCGCAAGCAATGTGAGTTTATGAACTGCAAGACTTGGCATATTTTTAGCTATCAGTGCTCTCAGGCTCTGCTGAACCCAGACCTTTCAGATCTTTGGGACACTCTTGAACTAGTTCACTTTATTCAAATCCTCGTTAGAGAGGGCATGTAGATCTGATCTGTGTCTTAGGAATCCCTATTTTGCAAGACTCTGGCGGTTTCTTTGCAAGACTCTGGCGGTTTCTTTGCAAGACTCTGGCGGTTTCTTTGCAAGACTCTGGCGGTTTCTTTGCAAGACACTTTAATAACTTGCAGGAGAGGGAAGGGTGCAAGAGCAATAGTTCCTGCTCAAATTAATTGATCAGGCTGAGACACCAGAATCTGGCCATAGCTGGTTAATGAGGCCAGGGCTTGTTGGAAGCGTGAGGATGGTTTTCCCCACTCCTGCTCTGGCTGATGGATCCTGCAGGCTTGTCTTTGTGTCATGTGGTGGCAGCCTTGCTCACAGTACGTGCTCTGTGCTGCCTGCGTGCATGACTCAGTTTGTTAGCAACGCTTGTTTAGGGAGAAGAGCTCAATGGACCATATACGCTGGCAGTGGATGACATCGTGCTGTAACGTAGCGTGTTCATGCCCACTAGCATCGGCAATGCACAACTGCTTCCTTTCTTTGCTGTGCTGGAGGCATCTATAATTCAGTGTGAAAGAGCCCATTCTGCTGGGCTAGGTGCACCAACATATATTGTCAAGGCAGCTCAAGTGACACATCTGTGCAGATGTGAGGATGTTTGGGGCATGTGAGACCTCACCCAGCCTTTCAGATCCCTGCCTGGCAATCCCAGAGGTGATCAGGAGCTATGATCATGGCCTGGTAGCAGGTAACAAGTGCCATTCCTAGCTGAGTCCCTTCCTCTTTCCCTGCTAATTCATGCAGGGTTTATCTGCTCCTTACTGCATCTCATTCTGAGCCCCATTTTGGAGGGCTGGAGCCTCTTCAGCTCCTGAGTTTGCCTGTGCTTGGAGAGAGGAAGGAGACAGGTGGTATTTATTTTGATTGAGCTGCAGTGTTGTGTTTGGTGGGCCTTTCCAGCAGCAAAGGCTTAGCAGGTTGTGGGTATACTTGGGAGTGAGTCACCAAGCACTAATGACAGTAGGAAGAGAAGAGAAATGCTTTGAGTTGCTCAGCTTTTCCTCATGGGAACTAGACACAGGGACAAGGTTTACTTGGAGTGGCAAAGCATCTACACTGAAAGGTCATCTGAAGTGATCTGGGGACATGGCTCAGCTGTGGCCTCCATCTTGAATCCTCATGTGTCCCTGTCACCAGCTGATGTGGAGACTTTGTGGCAGCTACATATGATGTTGACAGGAGAACTTTCTACCTGTCAGCTTCTCTAGCCACGAAGAATCTCATCAGGCTGATGTGGCTATCCTAAGGCACATTTGCTTCCGTGCAAGCTGGCTTTACTAGAAATCATCCGAACACCTCATGTTTAAACAGAGAAGCACTTACTGCTGTAATAAAAGCACCTGCGTAGAGATTAGTGTGCTGCAACTGGTTTACTCTTCTCTGAGCCCCAGCAGAAAGGATGTGTGTGGTTTGCAATAGTGGTTTTTCCCCTAGTTTTGGCTTTCACTGCTATTTCTGATCAGAGATGCAGGTATGGGGTAGTAATAAATATTTCTTAGGCTACATTTTGGCAGATGCAAGACTACTACTGGTGTTTTCCCTCTGCAATATAAGCTGTCCAGGGGACCTAAATGAGGGATCTCTTTCCTCCACATTTGTTGTGCTTCTGATATGTGTGCCACAGTGATGACTGGTACCCTGTGGGCACATGACCATTACTGTGGGGTCCTGCAAATCCCAGTTTTCCTATATTTAGAGACCCTGTTCCTTGAAGGTGATAACTCCATGATAACAACCATAGTACAAAAACTAGCAAAGAGGATGGAGGTGGGGAAGTAGGCAGAGGTTGATCTCGCAGCATTTATCCTAAATGTGTATTTAAATTATTTGGAGAACCAAGTCTGGGCTGGTGGGTTTCCTTTGCAGCTTATTGTACAGAGGGGACTCTTTGCAGCAGTTCTACTTAGTACGGGTGGTTTTGGGCTTCAGGTGGAGCTGTGAGATGAATTTGTTGTAGGAATCAAGATTAGTGCAGTAACTAATGACAGGATAATATCAATACAGAGCTTGGGAATGAACTATAATTGCTGGTGGAAATGTCTCCATGTGCAAAGGACAAAAATCTTTTGACTTCTTACTTTTGTATTTGCTATTACTTTAGCATGGAGATTTTCCTGACGGTAAGCATCACCGTGCAAGCTCCTTGCTCTTGCATTGTTCCAGGAGGAGGTGCTCCCTCTTTTGCTGTGATACCCAACAGTTCCTTGCACATTAGCAGGTTTATCTACCAGACACTGAAAGCAAACTGCTGGCTAATGCTGAGGTTGCCCCTGAGGACTGTGGCTATACAACATGCAGGAGAGGCAAGGAGTGACCTCACCCTGAAGAAGCACCCTTTGGTGCATCCAGCATGTGGGAAGCCACCTTTCTGTGGAGAGGTGTGTGGAGAAATGCTGAGCTGCAGCCAAGGCCCCTAGACTACACCCTTCCACAGCTATAATGCTCTGACTTCTTAAAAATGCTTTTAACCTTGGATCAGGCCTGCTGTGTTTGGGGAGGTCAGGGTTACTGACATTCATCCGAACACTGTGTTAGAGAGACATGGCTTAGGGGTACCTCTAAAAGTGGCAATGGAAAGGTGTCAGAGATATATCCTAATCACTCAACTCTGACTTTCTTTGATTGTTCCCAGCTCTGAGTCTGAGCAGTCACTACAAAGTCGCATATGCGATGTGAAGGGAGCCAAGAAAGGCTGGAGGGGGAGTCCCAAGATCTGATATTCTTTCAGGTTGGTTTGGCAAAGAAAGGCCTCCTGTCTGTGTATCTCAGAGTAATCTTTGTGGGTGAACTGAATGTGCAGCAATCATCAAAGTTGAACTGATGCGCTGTTCACCTCAGTTGTCTCTTCAGTCCCTTCTTCTGTGTTCTGCAAGCCCATTCCCATGGTGACTGTACCTGACATGAACATCTCTGCAGTTTCTAGGAGATATCAGCAAGCCTCTTTCACAGGTAGTGGGGGACCAGACATGGAGCAAACAGTGCAGTGGGAATTTGGGTCTGTGACCACAGTTCAGAGCATCTTAGACCTTGGTTTGAGTCTCCCAAAATGTAATAAAGGCTAGAAGGGGAATGTCTGTGCTCTCTGTTCTTATGGTGGCCAGTCTGGAGCATGCACCCAGCCAAGGGCATTGCTAATTAGAGGTTTCCCTATAAGTTTTAGAGAAATTAAAAAATTTCACTCTAAATTTCAGCCTTGGCCTTGTGGCTAGTGGAGGTTCTGGCTGCTACCATCAGGTCTGAGAAGACCGGCTGAGCTTGCAAAACCCCTGTGGGCATCTTCCAGAGTATTAAAACCAGGAGCCAAAGTTGCCTTGAAATCTGTGATGAAGCTGAAATTGCAGGGAGCTCCTGGCAAGCTAACTGGAACTGCAATCTATCTATGGTCCCCGATACTGGCATCAGGCAGAGCTCAGTAATCCTGGGGATTGTCATCCCCAGCTGAATGTTAGAAAGGGCCATCCTGGCGTAGCAGGATGCTAGGAAGCTACTTGGTTGCAGATCTGCCCACCCTGGGGAGCATGAAGAAAGGCAGGGTTCATATCAAAGTACTTTCTCCCTAGGGAAAGAGTGACTGAATCAACTCTGCCTGTTCCTTGGTTATGTTATCCTCGTAGAAAGATGAGAAAAGCAAGTACATTTGCAGCAGTGGAAGAAAGGGATTCTGCAGGAGTAGGAAAGGAGATGGACTGGAAGACCAAGTAGCAGATAATTTCTCTAAGAGACAAAGAGAATGAAGTGGGTTACTTCCCCCCCTCACCACAGGCTAATTAAGGAATTGATGTAATGCTGGAAACCTTTGAAAGCTTAATGGAAAAGCAGCTAATTAATTAATGTTACAAATCATAATCATTAAGGAATTAATCTTTCATGAACTTAATTAGGAATGGTGAGTGAATGGCTACATGGGAGGGTGACTTTTGGAATATGAATTATGGTTGTTTCTTTCTGAATCACTGCTAGTTAATGAAGACACAGAGCAATATTACTGACCAAACAATGCAGAAGGGAACAAGGCAGTGTAACGATCCCAGCTAGGAGTGGTAATTGATTCATTTGTTGGGAAAGCTCACAAATTGGAAATTATATTGGGCATGATTGTTCTGTTGCTAGAGATGACCGTGGTAATAAAGGGCTAAATTGTCCTTAACGGTCTGCCTGGAAGGCAAAACTCCTGATTGTGGCTGAGCTTTGGAGACCTTGGTTGTGGTCCTTACCCAGGGACCTCAGGAGTTTTCTTGTCACAAGGTAATATGATATAGATGAGAAACACAGTTTTTGAAAGAGGAAAAATGGCCATAGTGCTTGGTGAGGGCTGCACAGAAAGACTGCAAATCCTGAAGGAACTGCAGTGTTCTGGACCATGAGACTTCCATATCTGGCATTTTCCTAAGGGATGTATTCTGCCTCAATCTGGATTTAAAAATTCCAAGTGAAGGTTTCCAGGGTGTGTGGCTCCACCTGTTACAAATGTCTCTCATTTTGTGCCTGCGTTAAAGACCAGCTTACACAGTCTGACACCCTTCTACTCCCTTCTGCTAAGCAGAAGTCCTTTCTGCACTAGGGTGGTGTGCATGTGTTGGGGCTGCTCCCAGTGGTGCCAGGCAGAGCTCTAAGTGAGCAGAAAACCCTGGCTGTGCTTTGGAGAGGTTTCTGCCTTAGTTAACCAGCTCTGTTTCCTGTTCAGTACTCACTTGGGGATCATTCTGCTAATAATTGTTCTTGAACTTGGCAGTCGGACAGACAGGATTGAGTGAGGCTAAAGACTCCTTTGGAGAGAAGAAGAGGCAGATCTTACTGAGATTCACCTTAGGAAGCACATGCCAGTGGACTCACACTAGTAAAAAAAGGAGGGAACATTGGCCCTGTTTTTATTTCTGGCATGGCTATCTGGCAAAAGGTTCCTCCAGGGATTAGAAAACTACGAATTGGAATGGAAGATAATGAACAACCTCCTTTCTTAAAATATGATTTAAACTACATGGTTAGATAATACATTGCTATGATAACACACCTCTTCTGGCAGCAACCGATAAGATTTATCTTTCATTAAAGAAACTCCTTAAGAACCTTATTCTCCTCCCTCCCAGCTCTTTCTCTCCCTCTCTCTCTTTTTTTTTTTTAAATATTGATTTACTTTGTTCTGGACACAAACCTCAACCTATGTCAGAGGTTAACACAGTCGAAGACTAAAAGATGTTTATGGATGCCACCCTTCACTGGACATTTCTTTCTGGTGCTGTGCCCCTCTTATTCCCGAGTATGTGCTTCTCAGTTTGTCAGTAAATAGAGATGATTAAAAAGGACTGTTGCTTATCAATGCTGTTCACCTTGATTTGGCGATTGCTTTTGTATGAAGTGTATGAAAAGACCCTTTTATATTTGCATAAACTTGGAAGAGGCAAATAAGGCCCAAGATAAAACTATGTAAGCATAGAGATATTCAAGGACAACGAGTTAAGATAGAGCTGCTCTGGATAGTCATGTTGCTTCCTTCCTCACGGGAGGCTTATTGGGCAGAGAGCAGTCTGCACTGAACAGTACCACCTGATGAGAGGCTGAGGCAGGACCTGGTGCCTGGATCCTACAGAGACTTCTGCCCACGATAGGTCAAGTTCTCCCAAACAAAGGAAATGAGTCGTACTCTTCAAATAGAGCTGAATCTCCTTTATCTTCCCCTGAATGGGATTTACAGAAAAACTAATCCTTTCTGTTGCCAAACTCATAATTCAGTTCAATTACTTGCTGTATTAAATTATTGAATCCAGTGATTTACTGATACAGTCTTAATTGTGACCTTATTTTCATCCTTGTCTTGTTCCTCTTTAATTTCATGAAACTGTAGCAAATTACCCTAATAATGTGCTTGATAAGCACATACTTGTTTATTTTTTTCTTTTAGTAATATCCATAAAGAGCACCTGGGGCTGGTCTAGCTCTTCAGGACAGCTCTTGCCACCCCTGAACATCCCTTGCCATCTTGTAGTTGAGGAGCACTTCCTTTACTTCTAGTCTCCAGAGTATCTTCCTGGACATGAAGGAGGTGAATGTAGGCAGAGTATGAGTTCAGCAAGGTCTTTTCAAGGTCATGCTGCTACAGCAGGAAAGACAATTGTTTGAGCAAAACAAGACAAAGAAATTAATGAGCTTCAATCCCATGTGTCCCCTGTTGTCAGTGTAGTTAGGTTACCAAAACTAATGCTTCCAATTGGTGCCAGTGCATGATTTTTAATGGAGGCCTGGCCTCTTTGACAGAATAAATTTATTTACAAAGCAGGTTGCTTTAGGGTGTTTTGGACCCAATATATTGAAACAGAAGTTTGAAATATGGCCATCAGCCTTGTTAAATTACTGGTCTGTCCAATGTATCTGATATTGATGCCTCGGCTTCTAAAACTGCTGCTCTCCAGGTGATTTAATGGCTTTCAGCAACTTGGAATTAGTCTGCTAAATTCCAAACCCAGGCACACCTTCAGAGATGTGAATTCACCTGGTAAAATGTGAAGCTATCTAAAATAATATGTTGTTAATTGTCTCTTGCTGTCAAAATGTCTCAGAATTCTTTCTAATTCATTGAAACTGAAATGGACCAAATAAAAAAAAAGGAAAAAAGGAAAACAGAAGAGCAAATTAAGGCTCCAAGATCTGGTGCTTTAAGACAAATGGCACCCTTGGGTGAAATTGCAAGTGTCTGCAAAACTGTTGCAGAGTGGTGGAATCTGTAACTGGTATTGCATTAGGCGGATGCTGATCTCAGCACTAGACCTTAAATTATAAGTAGCTCCTTTGATTTCAGCAGAGTTACTGAAGATTATTCTAGTTATAAAAGAGATCGTAGATGCAGAGGAGCTGTAATGTTTGTCACTTATATACCTTATTAGTCCGAAGCGGATCTCTGAAATAACATGGCCCAGAAGAAAAAAAATATTCAAACAATAGTTTGTTCCCATTTATTCTTCCTTTGCAGGCAAATGTATTAATAAGATAATACAGTAAATGAACTACAGGTAAGTGCCATGTTAATGGATCAGAACAGAGTACTTGCTCTTATGTCTAGATTTTCAGAGAACAAAAATAGCTGCAAACTATCCCATCAGTCAAATTCACTTGAATTAGGTTCTGTGTGCAAGGGGACATCTTTCCCTTTAAGCAGAATGATGACAGTCCCTTGCTTTTATAGATCATGCCTCTCAGGAGCTGGTGAAGGAGAGTGGCATCACAGTACTTTTTTACACATGGGGGCATGGAGGCAGAGGGACATTTAGCCAACTACAGATACTGATGCAGTGTAAAGGAGTGTGTGGCTTTATTCCAGTGGCCCTCTTGATCAACAGACTGCAAATGCTTGTAGCTTTTCACCCAGTTGTTCAGCCTGGCCACACGGGCTCAGCTGCTGCCTGTTACAGCAGCCTAGACATTGCCTTAGGTTAAGAAGGAGAATAGAACAGGGAACCATGGGGAAAATGCCTATGAACTTTTCAGCAGGCTCACATAAGTTGCACTTGGTCTTAAAACCCCAGTTCTTGGACTCCCATGATTACACCAGGCTCACTGCTTGCAATGAAAGGAAAAGGGCATATTGGGTTTTGGAAATTGCAGAGTTAAAACTAAACACTGAAAGGTGTAAGAAATCTTTCAGGATGCTAAACACAATTTGTACATTACCTGGTGGGAAAACTTTAGCAAAACTAAGAAGTGACAAAGAGCATAAAATCAGGAATATTGTTAGAGAATTCCCAAATACATATGCATTTTAAAAATATGTGATTCTTGCAGTGGATAAGAGCTGGTTTGAGCTTTTTAAATTATTATTTTTTTTAATTTTATTTTTTTTTTAAACTCCTCCTCTTGCTCTGCCAGCCACTCACTTAATGTGGACCAGGATGCAGTTTGTTGTTTTCAAGGAAAGTGCTCTGCCAGCTCCTTCAGTGTTGTGTCCAGCATCACCTCTAGAGTCTTTCCACGCACGACTGCAAGTGGTCTCAGGGCTCACAGCTTCAAAGTGTTGGGAAAGGTAGTTCTCTCCTCTTATGCCTCTGCTGAGCACAGATGCTTTTGACTTGCAGCCAACAGCTATCCTCAGACCTCTCTGCCCACTGGTGTGGTTCTCAGTTTGCCAGCTCACCAGCTCTAAGTACCATTCATGGTCAAACCCCTGCTTTGTGGAAATCACTGTGGAAGTCAGAGAGATGAGGGAGAATGCAGCAACAAAGATTCATGTGAGGAAGCAAAGCTTGGACTTGATGTGCAAGCAAGGTGCTGGGACTCCTCTGATATATATGTGTGTTGACAGATGGTCTGACTTGAAATACTCTCTCCAGATTCCATTAAGCCCTAGGAAGGGAGCAGGCAGCTAGCAGCCATGAGGAAGTAAGTGGTTTCTTATTAACCAGCCCCCCTGTTTCCCAATCCCTGCTAACAGCAGCTGGTGGAGTGTCTTTTCCGGATGTCAGTTATCTGTCCATCTGGCAGGTACTTTCAAGCTTGCCAAGAAGCATATAAATAGAAAGGCTTTTAGGGGAAAAAAATGGTAGACCTCTGTTGCAGACCTTGTAGGTGCTGGGTTATGAGGGGATCTGATGGCTCTTGTTTCAAAACAATGCTTTGGATGTTTTAGTACTGGCATGGATGAAAAAGGTTCTTTTTTCTAAAAATTTACTTTTTCTAAGAGAAAATTTTGGGGAGGCTATCTTGCCTCATTTTTAAATGTTGTAAAGAATGAACCCGGAAGCTGAGCGAAAGTTTTCTCTAGTTGTGGGGCTTTTTTTTGGTTTGGTTTGGTTTTTTTTCCTCTTTCCCCACCATAAAAATAAAGACTGATTCAGTGGTGCCAGATTAGGATCAGAGTGACTAAATTGTTTGCGTTTAGAGCCCCACAATGAAGGTTAAAGGAAACTCAATTTAGATTTTGTGGGATTTGAGCAATGTTTCAATCAGACTCTTGTATAAGCTCCATCAGTGTGCAATATTAACAGGTGAGAAGCACGCTGGTAGAGATACTTTTAGCACTCTTCTCTGCTGACATCTTTCAGGACATCATCTAGAAGAGCACCTTGTGTTCAGGTGTGGATCTGATCTTGAACAGGTAATGCTCAAATTTGGAAGTACTGGGCCACTCAGGCTGAGTGTTGGCAGGTGAGTTAAATGTCAGTGGGAATCAGGAAGGATACTGGCTAGAGACCTTGGGTGCTAAGTTTGGATTTAGGCACTTCATTTCCACCTAAGCATTGCAATGCTCAGTGTAACTTTTACTGTCTTTGTTAGGATTCATCTGTCCAGCTTGAGGTATCTCCAGTACTATGCTCTGTCCACGTGCTAGCGGTCTGAATTTCCTCCTACAGACTGTGGAGAGATGAGCACCTTGGCTCATTCTCAGATGGGCACCTAAAATCAGATCCCCTCTCATATCCAGGCCCTAGCTCACAGGGGAGCCATGAGTTACTAAAGATATTACAGTAATGGAGTCTCAGCTCCTTATGGTGGAAAGACATCATGAACTTCCTTGTGAGCACTAGTGTTTCTAGGTGGCTTATAAAGTGGATATTCCCTATAATAATGCAAACTGGGAGCTAGCTAATTCCCATTTCTATGGCTGACAAAGTGCAGGGAAACAGCCAAGTTTTGCCCTTTAGGAAAATGAGCATGTTGGCCTTTCCTGGTTCAAGTGGGCACATACTGATGTGAAAAGGTGGAAAAAACCATGAAAAAAGCGTGGATCTGTTCATCAAGATGAAGGCCTAGCCCACTCCAAGAAGCACCAAAAACTAGCCCTTTTCCATCTGTCTGAGTCTACTGTCCAGATAGTCAGCACTGGGTGTCCTTAGCTGGGGTGCATGTTAGTCCCAATCATTTTATGTCAGTGTATTAGCCAACAGATAATTGCTGTGTACTCGGGAAAAAAAAAAAGAAGTTATATAATCTGTCTTTCAAACTTCTGTTCATTTTCAAATATGTCCATCTAAAAGCAACCCTAAGAGATGAGAGTTACTGCAAGTGTAGGGTTCTTCTGGGATGTATGGCACTGCTGCTGATCCTGTCCCCACTTGGCCTGACCAAGGAAGATTAATTTCTCAGAGAAGAGTTCTTATGTTCCTCTTAACAGACTTTCACAGGTGCCTTGATGAGACTAACTCAGTGTTCATTTGGCAGCCCAAACCAGAAGACATCACAACCCACTAGCCAGCAGGGGAAGGCAGCCATGGGCAGCTGAGATCAGGGATGTTGCATGTTTCCTTGCCCTATCAGCACCCACTGAAAATGGAAGCCTCAAAAACAAACTCTTTGGAGAGTGTTTGCTAGTGTTGAAAGCAGAGCTGGTGTTCCTCAGCAGCTGGTGCAAGACATAACAAAGAACCCTGGGACTCAGGTTTGTGGTGACCTAGCTGCCTTCTGCATATGTTGTGTTGACCTGAATGACAACTCTGTAGTATGGAAAATAATCTATCTCCATCTATCTACCCAGCCAGTATTTGTGCCTTTGGCCCAGCTCTTTGGGAAAGGGCAGCGGTGGGAAGATGTATTTTCCCCTGTGATCTAGGTCTTGGGCTATGATGTAAATGTGTGTTTTCAGAGTATATGAATACTCCAGAAGGCAGTCATGATCCAGACTACTCTTCTTCTCTACTACTGTGCTCCTGAAGTACCAGACAAATGCGGATTAGCCAATGTGAGACAACATAGCATGGACGATGACTTGGTATTTTGCATGAGTATGTGAACTGCTTCCTGCCAGGTATACTTAACTATGCTCCTATATGCAACCATTTGCTCAGGCCTACTTAGTGCTCATGTGAATAAGAATGGTGTATCAGAAAAGGTTCCTCCAGGTACAGAGGTCTATCATGTTTCCATCCCAACTCACTGATTTGATAGATCCTGTGTCCTTAAGGAGGAGACCTGGGTGCTTCTAGAAGGAAATTATCCTTGGATAGATATCTGAAGCTACTAACAAGACAGGCTTATTTCTCTCTTGAACTGACCATCCAGCCCCACTTTAAAAACAAATGCAGGTGTGCTTATTTAAAGGCTAGGAAAATAAATCCACCCTTCTGGCCCAGGATGTTCGGTACAGTGTAGAGTGAATTCTCTGCAATGTGTGGCTATTCTTACTGTGATGGCAGTTCTAGGGTGCTAATTAAAACTAAATCTCAGCCCACAGGATTAGGTGAGTGGGATGCATATCCTTGTGATTTCTCTCAGTTGCTGTGAAAAAATTTCATCAGACTAATTTATATTTTTTTAAACTGGGAGAAGTGGGCTTGTTGGCAGAGTGCTGAAAAAGGGTATGTCCTGTAGCACATGAACTTGTGTGCTTCTGCATCTTTCAATCAAATATGACTAAGATAAGTTATCCTTGTGATGGGTGTAAATCATGTCTGTGTCCCACAAAGCTTGAGGATCTCTGCGGAGCAGGCAACACTGCAGGACAGTGGTATGATGTGTTTTCAGCACTGCAATATCATGGAGCAGCTCCTTATCTCATGAGAACAGGCAAATTAGCTGACTTGATGCTCACCTCGGTAGTATTTTTTTGCTTTATGTATCTCATCTATGTTATTTTATTTATCCTCCTTCCGTATGGAATAGCCCTTAGATTTCTTGGTACATATGCACCATTCGAGACCTCACTGCTTATCAGGAGCAATTTTTCCACTTGGGATGCCCATGCAGCTGAGATGCTGCTGACTGCTGGGTGAAAAAAGAAATTCTCCAGCCAGAGAAGGTAAGTCACCAGATCATTTGCTTATTTTCCGTATCATCTTCTGGAGGCTGAAGGCATAGCAGGCAGGAGGAGAGCTAGCTCTGCAGACTGCTTGTGAATGCTGCCTGTGTCGGTGGCACGAGGCCAGCTGGGTTGCCGTTTGGCAGTGTGGGACTATCAGATGGATTGGGCAGCATGCAGTCTGTGTGCTCGAGTGCCTGGGGAGCTGGCTCAGAGGCATAATGGAGCACGCTCCCAGGCACGCGTTCTCCTTCCATTGATACAGCAAAGCTGTTCTTTCCCCTCTGTCAGAGCTCACAGGCTTCTCCGGGCTGCCTGTGCAGCCCCCACCAGCACAGGATGAATGAAGCTCTGGTAATTACTACAGCGTGACTTCACTAGAACCATATTGGTAAGGGTTCATCAGCAGCTCATTAGTTAAAATAGTTGCCATGGTGATGGTTACCCTGGTAGCATGAAATCGTTTCTCCTCCTTTCCCCCTCCTACTCTCCACTTCACAGGGTGTCTCATTCATATTCTTGTGTTTCACATGAATGAAGCCAGAGGGGATCATGGGGCTAGGCAAAGAGGTACTTGAGGAAAGATGATGCCTGTTTCCCCTCTATTCCTGTACCCTTGTGGGCTTGAACAATTGCTCAGATCTGTCCCTATGTTTTGCTTTCCTTGGGCACATAAAATCTGCTTCGTATCCATTCTATTTGTCTTCAGTGTTTGCTTACGGCTCAAATCCTGATTAACTTTGTGCACCTCTGTTATTCTGGGGTCCTGGGACCAAGTCCTCTGATTGCCAATGGTGCAAGTGAAGGACTGGGCTCTTCATTTGCAGCACAAATGCAGAGACTTGGCAGTCTTCCAGAGCTGAGCCTTTGCCCATGTAGGTTTTCTGTGCTTGATTAAATCACAATATTTTCTCTGGCTCTGAAGGACCATTAACTCTCCTAGGCTGGCCACCTGCATAGTGCAGATCAGTGGCTCCTGCCCAATGCCTTCTGCTTTGTGCCTGAAAGCTCCTGGCTGAGCTGTGATTTCCTTGTCAGAAGAGGTCTCGTCTTTGTATCAATACTGATAGTGATGGAGAAGACTGGGCCTGTGGCAAACTGTCCGGGTGTTTAAGCACCCATTGCTGTTAAGAATCTGCCTCCCCAGCATGCATGGTGAGTCTTGTTAGGCATTACTTCTCTCTTTCTTGGTCTTTGATTGCCTGTGGGTGCTTTCTCACAGCATCTACCAGTTCCTTTCTTCACACGCAGTTGGGATCTCTTCTAGTCCCCATGGCTGCAGATGGATGGTTGATGATTTGCCCTGAGCTTGCTATTCTGCCCATGTCTTGCTGTAGATATTTAGAGAAGAAATACATCCTCAGTGGATAGCAAGACATGCCTGTATTCATCTTCTAAGAATGTTTTCCTAATTCAAATATCCATAGTAATGACAAGGATGTGTTTCAGTATCCAAGAACATTGTTTTCATAGCACAAATTTGAGAGCATGTGGTATGTAGGACAGTGAGGAAGTGCAGCCTGCTGGGATAGTGTCAGAGGAACATAGAGGGTCACAGAGCCCAAACAGACCTTGCCCGTATAGCTGTTGGGAGCAGTGTGTGCCGTTCTATGAGCATTGTGCTGGGGAAAGACACAGTTTATATGGGCCAAAATCTTACCTGTGGTGTATGAATGGCTATGTAGTTTGGACAATCAGGGTTCTGGAGTTCCTCTTTCTCCCTGGCTCTTTGTTTTGACAGTCTAGGCGTTACATTAGAAGTAGGGATAAAATTTAGCCTATGGGATGGATGATCCTTTGTCTGCCTGCTACCAGGCTTCAGCCAACTTCCTCTGAAGTGTCTGGCAATGGCAATGCTCTGAAGGAAGTCACTGGAGCAGATGGAGCTAGAGTCTGAGCAAAAGTGGAAATTCACAGGTTCCTGACACAGCCCTGTCCAGAAACTTAAAAAATTGCCGGGTCTACAACATCAGCTCCGTTTTCTCCAGCCATGATGCATTTTGGTTGACTTGCTGCCCTTTTGGAGGCATGTAAAACTTTTGTGAAAGTGCCATGAGAACAGGGACACCTGACAGAGAACGGGGCCTGCCCTCCTGATAGCTCACAGCTGCCACGTGTGACTGCAGTGGTGTTGCTGTAAAGCTTATTGAGCACAGATGCAAGGTCTCCATTGTATTCTGTTGCCAAAATACTCTCAGCCTCTCTGAAGGTAGAGGAAGAAGAGCTCCTGTTGTCTTCCTGCTTGTAAGTTACTGTCTGAGCAACTAGAAAGTGCTTGGCTCTGTGTGGGGAAAAGCTTCTTGTACTAGAGAAGGGGAACCTGACAGTTTTGGCCTGCTCCTCTATATGTTGTAACTTGGTTTCTCACTGTGGTTTTCCTTCCTCTTGAGTTTTCTGCACTAATTTTGTAATAACAGTTAGTGCTGGGTTTCATAACACAGACATACAACATGCAATTAGAAATTGCTTTGTGTGAAATAAAGTAGCTGTGAGTCATATCCAGACAAGTGAATTATCCGTGATTATTCAGCCAAGAAGGGAGACAGTGGTAAGCAGAGGAATGTGCACACCAAGGACTACACATAATTACTAGCATTTCCATGCTATTTGGAAGCATAAGGAGGAAAGCAAAGCCATATACCACGGCAGGATTGGGCTTATTGGGATGTCTGTGTATAAACATCCATGTGATCAAGAACTTATGGGGAGGAACGGATGATCTCCCCCTGGTCTAAAGACTTGTTCATCCAAAAGATGGGGCAGCAACCTTGCCAGGCTTCTTTCTTAAAAAAAAATAAAGGGGAGATACATGGCAGATACTTGTATCTTTTAGCATTCTGAAGTTATGTGAAGCAAATCCTGTGTAGAAGGATTCTTTCCTAAAGATGGACTAAGGCTTCTTCAAGTGAAAATGGGGAGGGGAAGAAAGATTTCCAGGACTGCCTTTCTTTGATGTCCCTAGTGGATCGGCTCCTTTTTGTCCTCTTGGGGTGAAAGGTGACATTAGGAAGGGGCCCTTGGCTGTGTAGAAACAGCTGGAAAACCTCTGGGGGTGAAAAGTTGCCAGCTCTGTGAAACAAGGTGGTTTCTGCAGTGGCCTCCCAGTGCGTTTGTTAATTATTGCCAGATAGGCTGTGGCTGCAGTCAGGGGAGCACGGACTGGAGGGCAATTTGCATTTCCGGAGTGGCAGTTAATCAGCCAGCGAGAGAGGCAGTGACAGCGTGGGGATAATGTGGGCAGGGAGCGTGCCAGTTGCCTGCTTTGCACAGCTGCACACTTGTCATAGGAGGGTGAAAGGTGTATGGTGAAGCTAGAGGTCCTTCTGCAAGGTGAGGGTTACAGCCAGGGAGGGGTCTGACAGCACTAGCTAAAGAGCATCTCTTCACAATACTCAGTGCACTGCCCAAAGAAGTTTCTTTTCCACGCATTACAGCGGATCGGTTGACCCTTCCTCAGCCAGTCAAAAATGCCTCCATCTGTAAAATGACAGTGAGAAATGCTTAATCTTCCAAGACGAATCTAACAGATGCTTCTCCCAGGAAATGAACTAAAGGTTGCAGCTTTGCTTCAGCAGTTGAGTCAGGTATGAGTCATTTCTCCCTTGAAGGGCATCTGGATGTGCTTTGCTGATAAATACACAAAGAACACAAAGCCTGGGGTGAAAGGTTATCACAGGAATCACAGGAAGGAGAATCACAGGGAAGGTTATCACAGGAAGGAGAAACTGAAAAAAAAATTAAAAAATCCACAATACATATACCAGTATACCCTGAATATATACACCTTGAGATATACCAGTGTACCCTGAAGCCTCTTCTGTGGCCTGCAGGATACATTAGCTGGGGGTTTTAAAGACATGGTCTCTCAACTTCCACTGCAAACCAAGTTGTAAAAAGCAGACAGGAGCCTTCTATTTTAATGGAATTTGGATATTTCTATTATTATTTCTATTGTTTTGATTCCTTCTGATTGCTGCAGATGCCTTAAGCCCAGGAAACTGGAGTTGTGGATAAGGTACAACTTCAGCTGGTTTTTTCCATACTAAAGCAAAGTCGTCCGAGTACAGATTAAAATCAGAGGCACTGAGTGTGATAACACCAATATTTGACACCCCCAGTAATTGATCTGTGTGAAAAAAGTAATTTGCAGGGAATAGCACTATACTGGGTGGCTTTCCAAAGCAACCGTAAATGGATGAAGCTAGTGCAGAGATTGGCCAAAATTACCTGGCCTTGTGCTATGAAGATCAAAATAAAGGATCACAGTAATTCTGTCTGGCTTTAAAAATAATCACAAAGAGAGGCATTGGACTATAAAGAATTTGGTCTAAAACTTGTTTTCAGGAGTCAGCCACAACTGTTTATAGAAAATACTGTTAGCTCAATGGTAATCCCTGCTCCCATAGGATGTCAGAGGTAGGAAGGCTGCCTGCAGCAGCAACAAATTAACACTAATTGTGCTTCATCTGATGGATCTAATCCTAGCCTAGTGCAGTCAGGCACTGATTTTCATATATTGCCATTGTGACCATTTTACTATCAGGCTGTTTTGTAGTGACATACATTTACTTATGGCAAAGGGCATACAAAAAGCAGCCTAGCATCCTGCTTTAGGAAGACAGCAGAAGGTAATCTGTAGGAAGAGATCACATCCTGACAGATACATCAGGGAGGGGGCAACCATGCTTGCCAGCACACAGTTCCCAGGTTGGGAATGGAAGCTGCTGCTTCCAAGTAGAAGCAGGTCAGAAGCAATTACTCTGGGTTCAACTTAATTATGCTAATCAATCAAGCAATTAGAGGGATAAGGGTAGCTGACTTGCAGGGATGAAGAAGTATCTAGCCTTTTTGGGAAAAGAGAGAGACTAGAAATTAGCTTAGACTGGGCTGGGAGAAGAGGTGGTGGGAAAGATTGAAATAAAAGTCTCTGGTTGTGTCTATGGCTTTAGAGGTCTGGGAGGGTTATGGCTTTTATTTTTGGGCTTATCAAGAGCTTACACTTTGCCATGTAGTTGGATATACTGTGGAGATGCTGTTTCTCCTGGCTGCTGCTTACTCCAATCTGATGCTGGCCAGATGCATGGGGTATCAGTGTTCCCTGTTTCTTTGTGTTTGTACTGTGGGATACCTCCCTGTCTCTAGGCTGAGAGAGAAAACTGGCTTATCCTCTGGGACCAGCCAGGCTGTGGGGTTTCTTTTGGTTTTTTTTGGTTTTTTTTTTTTGTCATGGGTGTGTAAAATAGATCTCTGTTTTTCACATTTGTCATCATGAATGGTGAATGCCAGGTTTGGACCATCTTGTAGCCAGACAGCTGTGTGTACCCCTGGCCCGTGCAAACACAATACCTCCTACCTTAGATATTCACAAACTGCCTTTCACCCACGGGTTTGTGCCTGGCACAGCCATTGGGTAGAAACTGTCCAGAGAATGAAAGGCCAGCATGTGACCAAAGTTGGGACGTTAGCCCTTGTAGTCCTGTGCTGTGGTGGCGATGAGAGACAGCAGACCTCTGAGATCTGCATAGCCAGGATGAAGGAATAACACAGAAGAGTCTGTTCTGGCTCAAACATCTCTTCCACCTTAACTTTAGTGAGCCTTAACTTGAAAAGCTGAAGCATTTATTTTGTCCCTTGAAAGTGATTTTAACTGTCAGTTACCTTGTCTGGAAAAACTCAAGGCAAGAGAGAGCAATAGATATTACAGGATAAAGAGTATGGTTTTGGTCCTTCCTCAGGTCTGAAACAGAAGAAGCAGACTTGAAGGTAAAACCAAGCTGCTCAACGTTGAATTACATGTGTACCAGTGAGGTCACCTCTTTAAAGTAAAAGTATTTGATACCTGTGAATTAGAGGAGAAAAGTGGAAGGGGTTGTCTCTGAAAGGAGAGATATTTCAGTGTGTCCTGATGAAGATGGCTGTAGTGGCTGCAGCTTTCCTTGACTGGAAAGGAAAATCATCTGTAGGGCAGGCCAGAAGGGATAATATGTTGTCCTGCTCTGTTTTCTCCTCCAGACCTTGCTGTCACAGACTAGCTTTGATGAAACAGCAGCAAGGCAGGCTGGAAAGCTTCCTCAGAAATAGAAAAGTCAAGAACTATTCTACTCAGAAAACAGCTTCCCAAGGCTGGTGACGTACTTCAAGATGGTGAATAATTGACCTCAACAGCAGAAGGGGGAAAAAAAAAACCCCAAAACAACAAAACTATCTGCTTTTCCCTCTGGCAGGCTCCATTGCCTTGGGAGATGGCTCTGCTGACTCATTCAGAAAACAGTTTTCAAAACATGATTCCTTCGGTTGGATCTAGAGAGCTGCTTTCCCTGGGAATGGCATCCCACCTGCCTGGGTCAGCAAAGGCAAGATGGGAAACCTGCCCTCTTCCTGCTGCATAGCTGGCTGCTAGCACGGGTCTCTTGGCACAAGCACCCCTGACTATTTAATCTATACTTTATTTTCAAAAGGCCAGTTGCAAAAAGAAAAAGATGGGGTCTGATTTCAGAAGTTGCTCCAATGTGATGTTCATCTCCTGTGCTCTATGGTAGCAAGCCATGTAAAATAGTAAATAAATAGATAACAAAGTGCCAGAAACATGAAACAGAAGAGACTGTTCAGTTCTTTCAAGATGAACACTTGATTTCCAATACATGAAGATTGGAACATGGTGCAATATAAATATAACTCCCTGCTCTAAAAGTACAAATTCTGTTCCAGGACATCACTAAGGTACCTGGCAAGACACACCAAGGAAGGAGTGGCTTTGTGCTCATCCCAGTGCAGACTCTCTATATGTAGATGCATTCCTGGCTGCTATGGGAGGCAGGGTGCTGGCAGCATGGCACATTGGATAGCTCTTTTTGTGCAAGTGAATTAGAAGTTTTTTACCTAGTTCCTAGCCAGAACACATTGCTGTGTCTGCCTTATGGGTGCTAAGGAGCTTTTTGCTTGGGCACAGATCAGGGAAAGCTACTGGGTGATCAGAGTAGGAAGTTTTGGAGGACAGCCTGAACAGGGCCACATTTCCTCCAAGAGCTCACTTTGGTACCAGGAGTCTTTCCCCAGGGGACTTCCCCTCAGCTGTGGTTGTAAGAAAACACCTGGGTAGGAAAAAGGAGAATTTTATTCACATAGCTCTTGGCAGAGTTTCCTCTGTCCTGAAGCTGAGATCTGTGCTGAAGAGAGGATCAAACTCCTCAAGGTTTTCCTCACAAATTGCCATTGCTTTGGCATGTCTGGAGTCAAACTAGCATCAATAGCATCCTTCTCTGAGCAACCTCATGGCAGTGGTGAAATCAAAAGGAAACAGGAGAGCTCCCCATGGAAGCTGCTGGGTGACAATTCATGTGGAAGAGGGGACATGGCGATTGTTCCTTGTCTGATGTGCAGTGGCACAGGCAGGTTCTTGGACCTCAGTTCTCAATGTGAGTGAATGCACAAAGTGTTTTATCCCTTGTCTGCTTCCCAGGTGTGGAATAATGTCTGGAGGCGAGTTAGAAATTAAAATAATTTTAAAGGTGCAGCATTGTTCACACATTAAGGAAAGGTATAACATCGGAGAAACTTTCAGGGCAGAGTGCAACTGGTATGCAGGGAATCCATTTCACAAGTTCCCTATACAGCAGTGCTTGCAAGCAGCACAGGGGATGGAGTGGAGTGAATATTCCATGGTCGGGCCCTGTGAGATCACGGCAGAGATGGGAACTTGATGGTACTACAAGCTGCCTGCTTGTGACCCTGTGCCAACAGTCTGTCAGTTTTTGACAAAGTACTGTCCTTTGTGTGAACTTTGCTCATTCTAATGTCATTCTAATACCAAAACACACCTCTGTCCCAAAGGCTGCACGCCTCCAAAGTGTGACCACCCCTCACTGAGCTTGCGCTGTGCATTTTCTTCAGCTACATCTTTAAAAGCAAAGCAAGAGAAACTTACACCAATCATAACAAAGGTATTTATGACTAGTCACTCAAGCTCCTCCTTGAAGGTAAAAATTATTATAAAAATGGTTGAAGTAAGGGGGGTTGTCAGGGAAGACATCATGGTGGACTAATCAGTGTGGATACTATCACTGATCATCTCCCACTCCTGGAATCACTTCCCCCCCCTCCAGGGACACATTTGGGTAATGTCTGGACTTTCCGAGTATTTCCTCGGGACACTTAAAAACTTTACTGAGCTGCTCTTTAATCTAATGCATTTTGTATATCTACACATGCTTTGCAGACAGTGAATTTGTCTCCGGCAAGCCACAAGAACCTGTACTTCTGCACTCAATAAACTGCACTATTCATGTTGCCAGTTGCAAGAGTCTCTCACTGGGCACCACCAGCTCCTTACTGGCTGCGTGAAGCCGTGGTGGGTGACTAGATGGGGAGTGCAGTGCTACTAGTGAATCCTGAGCTGGGAGAGTTCAGATACACTGCATGTGACTAGACTTCATCCAAATTGGACATCACTCAGAATCTAAGCCCAGCAATCCCCAGCTCCTCTGATAGCTGAGGACAAGCCGGAATGCAACGGGGTTTATTTTCTGCCAAATTACTTTACCTTTTTACATGACACCAGGAAGTCAATTGTTCTCCCTCCTTTTGCAGGAGACAAGTAGCACATGAGGTTTCTACAGACTGACAAGGGGCTGTGGAGCAGAGGAGCTGGGGCCTGGGCATCTGTTTCACAGGAGATTGGGTCAGATCTGCAAGGCTGGGTCTGGCTCATCTGCCTTCCTGGCTGATGGCAGCTGACAGCTGTGGAAGGCAGGGAGAGGGGGAGACAGGCTTGATGTGAAAAGAAAGGGAGCTGGGATTGCAAAAAACACACTGACGATGGTTTCGCTAGTAGAATTCCAATTCCAAATCTACATGTGGTGAATTAAAACCTGAAATAGTGTTTAGCAAATGCCGCTTGCCAGGCCAAATTAGCAGCCTCATTTGTTGCTAGTGCAGCTCTTTAAAACTCCTAAAGAGGGGCTCCTTTTAAAATGTGGCATAAATAGGATGTTTTCTCAACAGTAGCATTTCCTTGCTTGAGTGTTGCAGTAATTTTTCTACCCTCTGGTCTCCCACAGCTGGTATACCAAAAGAAAATGACAGTACAAAACCCAGCCAAGCTCCTTGGAAATGTAAATAGACCGGAACCACTGGTGTCCTCTTAACACTGCATCAATCACTGCTGGGTGCTGGAAGTGGCAGCATGTTCATTATGGTCCAGGCAACCATTGCAGGCAGCAGATGGAAGAAGGTTTAAGACCTCGTAGCAGTGTTTTGGAGATAGGCATGATTCTCTGCAGAAAATAGAGCACATTTGCGGTCTACTTTCACCTGCTCACTTAGTAACTGCAAAATCCTTGTGTTTTCTGACCAGCTCTTTATTTATCATGAAACTGCGGTGTGGTTTGGAAACCCTGTATGTATTCTGTGCAGGTCTCTGATGGCTGCTAGCTGAGATTCCTGTGGATTTGCAGTGAAGTTGTAGACAGTAAACAAAGGCAAGTCCTTAGCTTCGGTGGGCTCCTTTCAAGAAAAATTAACCCATTTACTTTCTTCAAGCAGATTGTGTTTCCAAAAATAGTCTTTGGAGACAGTTGCTGTTGCAGGTGAACTGTTGCAGCTGGTGCTCAGCACCACATCCATCATCCAGAAGAACAGAATCAGATCCATCTATACCAGAGGATTCCCATGCCACAAAGAGTTCTCCCAGAAGACAGGGGAACCTTAGAAAGCATGGAGGGCTGTGCTGGGCTCTCTGTTGGAATGGTGGTGTGAGACGCTTTGACCTGGTGATGAAGTGTAGGGTGGCTCTTAGTCATAGTGTGTTCTGAGAGATAAATACTGCCTTTACCAACCAAAGAATAAGATGAAGTCTGCTTCAGATTTCAAGGCAGAGGGAGCAATTATTTTAAGGACGAAGGTGATAAATAGAAAGAATATAGTAAATACTGTGTTGTGCTCTTGTTTGTCTTGCAGAATGGCTGTTGTTAGGATATAAGTGCAGATGTGAGTTCTTTGGTGTGTCATCTTTGTGGAGAACAAGCAAGAGTCACTCTCCAGTGGATGGACCTACACCTGGTCTGTTTTCAGAGGCCTGCCTCTTGAGGAGCTGTCTCTTACCCACCTCTTCTTTCTCACAATCAAGGAAGCCTAGGAAAACAAACCAAAGAAGTGTTTTCGTTATGTGTGTCTGAAGTGATACAAAATAAATACCATCTGCTTTCTTGCTGTCCTTTGAGTTCTTTTTGTGCTGTCCATATGGACAGCGGTGGTAGGTATTTTCCAAGAGTCACTGAGATCTGTAATTTTGGATTTCTAGATCTGTAATTTTGGATTTCTCTGGCCAGGTCTACGTGACATACCCGACTGTGTTGCTCTGTTGGGTAGACAATGTGATCCTGATGGACACAGGAGGCCAGAAGAAGAATGTTTTGAAGGTTATACCAGTCACTCTGCTTTCAGAGCTTGTTTTATCTGAGTAGCTCTAGGGATGAATTTTAGGCTGTGCTCAGAAGGAAAATGCATTGTTATATTATCCTGAGGGCCTCATGTAGGAGCATGCCAATTCTTGGATATCCTTGTGGGATGTTTGTTTCTCAGCCAATTTCTGTTTCAAAGCTTGCTTTTTCCAAGAACACCAGGTGGTTACGTGAGTCACTGCTTTTCAGGTTACTGTCTCTTTCATGCCATGGAGCAGTGAGGGGTATGTGATGCAGCTGCCCAGAGGAACTGCTGAGAATTTTTAGTCACTGAAGGCTAGTACATACTAGAGGTGACTAATAGCTGTGCTGGTGGTAATACAACTGAAGGATCAGTCCAGCTTCTGTGGAACCACAGCTTAGAGCAGCAAAAGATTTCTTGCCAGTGTAGGAGGATATTCTCACCAACTCTGTTTTCTAAGATGCTTATCATATGTTGCCTCCAGGGAGTGTGGTTGGAAGCCAGAGCCCAGCTTGGGAGCCATTGTACATCCTTTTTAATTCCTTTAACTACAGATGGAGCTGAGGGGCCACTTACCTAGGGAATAGTTTGACAAGTTTTGCCACCTGAAATGTCAGATTTCCTTTTCCCCTGAGTATATCCTCCTGCTTCTGTCCATCTCTCTGAATTAAACGTTGTCTGGGGAGGTGATTCCACTTAAAACTTATTTTTCTCTTCCCTATTCCTGCCCCCTTCCCCCCCAACAATATCACTTCCCTGATATCGCTCTCTGCCCAATCTCACAAACTTCAGGACTGATGAAATGAAAATAGTGGGCACAACTAAATGTCTCAGGGCAGTGGTCACCACTGTCAAAAGAAGCCATGAATTGAGCCAGGCCTTAAATCTCAACATTTTATAAGATGTGACAGGTTGGGATGGATGGAGGGGAAGACACTGCCTCAACTGTTGACCTGAAAATGAGGAAGGATCATAGTGAAAAAGTGGGACATACTGGCAGGATCTGCAATTGGCTGGCTTTTCTGAGCCCTGTGAGGTTCTGGCACATCTTACACAGGTTTAAAACCTACCTACCATCAACAGCATAAGCACAGTGGGAAAATGCTGCTTCTGCAAGAATGAATAAGCTCCGTCTTAATTAAGAAACAATTTCAGTTGAAATTAGGATTAGACGAGAGCATTTCCCCACTTTGTGTTCTGGAAGATGGTCCCCAGGGAGGCATGCTTTCAGTGTCCTTTCTGTGTCTCCTGTGTATGGGAATCTGGCCACACTGGCAGGCACCCAGCAATGCTGGAGAGGCTGTCTGCTCCCATCTGGCCTACTTCTGTGAAAAATCCAGTGACAATTCAGAAAAATAAGGCATGTGATAGATAATTCAATTCCATAAGCAGAGTGGAGCAGGGAAGTAACAGCTGTGTTTGAGACTCCATCCCCACCATTCAGTTGTCAGGATGGAAGGTGACAACGCCAACAACCAGGGGAGCAAACATCATTTTATCTGAACACTCTGGTAGGGTTGGATGTGCCCTCAAGACAGGGCACTCTAGCTGTTGGTTTCTGTCAGTCCAGCTTTTTCCAGTCATCGCAACTGGCACTGCCATCAACACCACGCTAAGCCAACTGATCTGAAGAGGTCATCCATGGCGCTGGGGTGTTTCACAGTCTGTTGGCTGGAGTAGCAAAGGGGCATCCTGACACAGAGCTGCATAGTATGCAGAAAGCAGTAGTCTTGGGCAAGGCTATCTGATGTGCTTCAGGGATTAACAACCCTTGGTAGAGCCTGAGCTGGATCTGACAGATGCACTCTTTGTCCCCGTCCCTCTCAATATTTCTACACCAGGCAAGGGTATAGCTGCTGGCTCACAGGGCAGATGCCCCACCCCGAGAGCTTCTCTCTTGGACTCCAGTACAGCTCTCCCAGGTGCAGTGTGGGATCCAGGCAGGAGGCAGAGCTGGGGTGGCGGTACAATTGGTTGTAAAGGATGTAAAACAAACGCTGTTTACTTTCTGCCAAGAGTGGACAATACACCCTCTGACTTTCCCTTCCCCACACAGTGCCCTAGTCAGGGCTATTGTAGTTATTAGTACCATTATTTTCCTCCCAGTTGTTAGAAGACATGATTTCTTTGTTGTTATTTTTAATCTGCTGGCTCTGGAGCTTTAGGATACTACCTGCTGACCCTCTGTTTCAATTCAAATCATACCTTTTTCCTGGTATCACTCAAATCGCAGTGACAATCCTGCTCCTGAGAACCACAGTGGTGCATTATGCAGACTTTGACTTCTCAGCTGATGGGAGATAAAATTATAAAGAGGGGTAGGTGATTCATCTGCTCTGAAGCACTGATGAATACACACGAGGCTTTCAGATTGCAGCTCTGTGTGGTACGATGAGTGAGTGGAGAAAAGGGAACAATAGACAGACAAAATCTGTCAAAGCCAGGAAAAAGCCAGGAAAGCAAAATGACCGCATGTGCTGGTAGGAGGGTGTTGTCTTCCACTCTCACATTGGACTCTCCTGGCAGAACTGGAGCATTACAATAGTACTTTCACCTCTTTTTTTTATCCTGTCTTGTGGTGGATTTGGTGAGAAAAGGGGTTGGTGTGGCATGAAGATGGGGGCCTTTGTCTTGCCAGTGGCCACTGCCACATAGGCCACACTCATTACACCACGGAGTGGGTAAATGCATGGAGAGTCAAGGGCCACTCAAAAGAGGACTTTGAGAAGTTGTTCCTGAATACATCGAGGCTCATACAGCCTGGGGGAGGGATTGAAATAACAGAGCTTCATATTAATTTTTAAAAACCCATACAAAATCCATACAAGCCCTCCTTAAATTTTAAGGAGATAAGGAAATTAATCTCTTTTTCTCTACTAACTCTTTCTGTTGTTTCCCTTGCCTCAAAAAACAGGGAAATGTGTTTGCTTCGAGATCTTAAGTCTGAAAAACAGAGGGGGCAAAGCTCTCTTGTTCTTTATCTTGCTTCACTTGGAAGATACGGAAAAGAGAAAAGAAGGTACTGCTTTGAATGTTTGGTTTTGTTCTGCTACTGTCCTTCAAGATATGTCCTTCAAGCTTGTAAGCAAGCTTTTTGAATTTTTATGGAGGAAACAGAGCATTCAGAAAACAAATCTACACCTTTCTGAGTGCCAGATAATATCTCTGAGGCAAGAATCCTGGATAATATCAGAAAATTCTCTAGTACTGCAACAGTGTCAAATGTCCCCAATTAAGTGAGAAGTCCAGGAGGTGAATGGAACATGGTGTTCCCAGTGTATTGTCAGGGATAAGACACCACATGTCAGAAGGGTCTTTCAGTTGGTAGGGTCAAGTCCAGTAAAAAATGGACATTGAAAAATAGCTATGCCAAATAAAGTTTACATGCTGTTTAACAGGGTGGATGGTGAACCACTGGCATGAGAAGAGGAGGAGACATATTTCTGGTCTAAATCAGCTCACCTAACCTTCCCCAGATCTTTATTACACAGTGCAAAGCAGATTATTTTTAGGGAGAGAAGGAATGACCATTGACTTTGTGCTGACATCGGGCTTTATTTTATATATATATATACACAAAGCACTGTAACCAAACTGGGTGCACCAGATTTTTTTCTGTCATTTGCAGCAATGTAAAGACAATGGACATGAGTGGTCTTCCTCCAGATGTAAAGGATGTATAAAAAGGTGTGAAGGTTTTCTCCTCTCCACTAAATCAGCCCCAGGGCAACGGATGTAGTTTCCTTTGGAGCGGTTGCGCTCTGCACACAAGGCAAGGATAGCTGTGTTTCTGCTGGGTCACAGAGGTTCCAAGTACCCTTCTCTATAGCACTGGCTCTCCACAGTCCTTTAATAACTCACATTTATTGCAAAACTGTTATTAATATCCCATTAGATTTTTTGGGGTGGGGGTGCAGCAGTAAGCAATGTACATTGTCATGGTTCACAAAGTTCTTGTGACACTTGACAACCGAGAGGAAATTGCATTTTACCCTGCTGTAAAGCAGCTACAGAGATGGAAAGTATGAAATTAGACAACCTTAACATGCATTAATCAAGTAAATGAACTTGAAGATGCCCTTGGAGGAAGACGGACTGAGAGGCTGGGCCTAAGGCCTGGGTTTTGCTGGTATTACATGCTAGAGACAGAGCTCTTGTGAACAGCAGCAGAGCAGCTGGGAATGAGTGGTGGAGAGGAGAGAGTTAAGTAGCGAGCCTGGAGAGACCATGCTATCATGAAAGCCGCTAAGACAAAGAGGCTGATGAGGATTTCAGCACTGGGAGCAGGAGGAAGGGGAAATTTGGAAATAGCAGGTTGAAAGGAAGCTTTCCTGAGTGACCTGGGATTTCAGAGTCCTCAGATTGTTCCCAGCAGAAGAAGTACCATGTGAAGAATGGAAGGCATAAAGCTATCTCTGCACCTTCTTTGCTCCAACACTGTCCCTGCAGGCGGGGCAGGTGACCAGTCTGCACGGCATGTGTGTCCCTTGGCAGCGTGGACCCACAGGTGCCAAACTGCTGACAAACCTCCTTTGCACAGGACAATGATGCATCCTCCTCCTTTGCAAGCACTATTGTGCTTTCTCCTGGGGTAGCTGTGACACTGAGACACAGAGGTGTTCCACATATGTCACTGGGCTGGAGGAAAAAGAAAGAGGAGAGAGAAACACTTCTCTGCTTTCTCTGGGAAACTGTCTGGAAAATCCCAGACTGGCTTGAGGTTTAGTGCCTCTGGAGTACTAGTAGCAGTTCTGGAAGCACAGGAAGACGGGGCAATCACAAGCCAGCACATAGACAGCCATAAGCTCTGTCCTCCATGCATGGCCATAAAGCTGCTCTTCCCTGTAACTCTGCCTGCAAAATCACTGACAGCTAACATAAAAGCCAGCTCCATCCTTGCAGCTTTTTTTTTTAATTATTTATTCAGCGTGTTATTCACCTGCCCTCCTGGCTTATAGTTGTGCTTGTTTTTTCATGTGTTCAAAGGTTGTGTGCTTGAGATCCCTGGGTGGAAGATGATTGGTTTTGGTGCTGAATACAGCTTTTTGGGGTTTATGCAAGACTGATTCCATTCATGAAACTCGAGGTGACTTCTTAGCTCTAGCAATATGAAATGGGAGTACAGCTCACCTTGCAGATGGTTGACTAAAATATTAAACAGTGATTCAGCGTTACTCACCGTCTCATCAGCTCATAAATTTAAAATAACTCCTTTTTTTTTTCTTTTCTTCTGTTTTTAAGGAAAAAAATAAAAGAACTAAAGCTGTATTATGCATAAATATGCTGAACTGATCCTATGAAGAGGCTTGTTAATAAACTTTTGCTGGTTTTTGCCTCCTTATGTTAGCTGAGAACTGAAGCAATGGGAGGAGGAAGAAATGTTGGATTTTTATGTTTATAGAATGGAGTGGTGACATCTCTGGCAAAATAAGGGAGTAGAAATGTGAATGCAATTGTCCATTATACTGCTTAGGAGAATTAAAATAACCACTGGATGCTGTGATTATAGGCAACAGAAAATAAGAAGGTACTATTGTGTTGTTTCTGGGGTCCCTATTAGCTGTCATTAGCCATTGCCCAGGAAACAATTTGTTAACCACTGAAACTGTAATTTAAAATTTCTCATAGATTTCTGCCTCTAAATCCAGCAGATTCTTCTTTTCTACAGCAAGCCTCTGTCCTCTAGGCTGGGCACCCACCTTCTTTCTGGGCATTAGGGGAGCTCAAGCCCATACGCATCCAGCCCCACTGTTTTCTTCCCCTTTTGTTTCCTTTTGGAGTGTCAGTTCAGTACTTGCTTGCAAAGCCCTGTTTCTACAGTGGGAGAATCTGGGCTGTAAATGGGAAAGCAGAAGTGAGATGGGATAGTCTCTGGGACTGAGGTGACAGTGATGGCCTGGTCCCTTCCTTCTTCTTTGATTAAATTAACTGTCTATGGAGATGTGTTCTCCTCTGGGAAAAAAAGTGAATTTAATTCAAAAGCTCTGCAGAGACAAAGACTTGGATTTTTGTATTTGTTTTTAGTCTACAGTAAGTTCTAGTGGCTCGGTATTCAGAGTGCTAGGGGTTGTAAATCTGCAGAGTGGGAAGCAGTCCCTGCCCAAAGATTGTGTGGCCAGAGAATATACTGGGAGAAGAGAACAGGACTACCAAAGTGAGTGATGAAGCCAGAAATTTGGACTCCAGGTTCCCAAGCCAGGACTCCCTCTGCGTAGATCAGACTGTTTAATTTAACTTCCCTTGAAAGGAGGGTAAGACCCCCCCTACACCCCTGATTTTAGCTGCTCTAGTATCCAGGCTACAGAATGGCGTACTAGAAGTTACTGAGGGCTGTAATAGTTGAATTTGTGCCAGATATAACCCACCTTCCAGCCACAGCCATATCAGGTCAGAAAGCATATTACTTATCAGTGTTTGTGCCTGCTGAGATCCATCTGGTAGTCTCCCATGGTCGGACCAGTGCATGTAGCACTTCATATGTCTGAGAAAGAAAAGTTGCTGAGGGACATTTGCAATATCTTTGCTGACTAACACCAAAACTCAGTGATTTTCCTGTCTTGTGCCATCTCTCATCAACCTCCAGTGGCTGTAGTACTTGTTTTTTACCACCCACTACAATTCAAATCCCATTTTTAAGGATTATTCTGCTGCTGTGAGTGAAAGCTGGTTGGACCATAAGCATCTCTGGTATACCAGAGATGATTTTTTTCTCTTTCCTTCAGCCAAAATAAAAGCAGGGAGTGTCAGCCTAAGAAAGCAGCATAACATGAACCCTTTCAGTGATCAGCAACAATACTGAAAAAGGAAGAATGATGGCAGAAAAGCACTGGCACTAATAGCTTTGACTAGTGGCAGTCAGACAAACAGACTGAAATTAGAGCTCCTGCCTTTTGAGGTAAAAGAGAGCGAGCCCCCAGCTTGCACCCACTTTAGGGTCTTTCCAGCACTGATTCCTGTCTCATGCAGGAATGAAACAAGAGTGCATTCAGAGAAGATACTCTGGTCTCACTAGCTTTCAGGTCTCACTAGGTTCCTGGCCTCAGGTTTCTCACTAGTTATGGAATTATGCCACGAGGCAGTTGTCTTCACCACATCATGTCTTAATTGCTGTCCTGTAATTAGTCTTACCTGTAAAATCAAGTCTTATGATAGAGTCCCAAGGTTGTCCATTATCTCACCATGTCAGTAAGCTCCATGCTTACTCTTTGGCACAATGTAGGCACACCTGGTGCCTTTGAAGCAGGGAGGCGGCACTTGACTCGTACTGCAAAGTCCTCTTTGTGCAGCCTGGGCCTTGAGGTAAGCATGATGTGTGGGCACTGGAGAGGGAGAAAAACACCACAGGTCTTAGGTTTAGGCTCCCCAGGCTCTCTTTTCTAGCTTTGCAGGTGAAGATGGCCTTTAACTGTTGTCTCTACCCCTAGCTGTTTGCAAACCTTTACTGTGCTGGCACTGGGGCTTGTTTGTGTGAGGAAGCATTGCTATAGGCTCCCAGAGAAGTTGTCATGCTTTTGTGGTCCCATCAGCTGCACCTCTTCTAGGGGTGTCTTTTCCTTGTTGAGGTGCTGGTCACCTGCAAGCTGCCCAGGAACATCATGATTATGAAGCCAGGGAATTTCGATGCCTAACTGCAGGGGTAGAAGAGGATAGGCTGTGGTAGTGCAAGGTTACCCCATCTGCCTTGCACCAAGGTTTATGTTGTCAATATGATGTCATGACTAGGAGTTTGAGAGCCCTTATAGATGTTGCCTGAGGCAAAACTACCTGGAGAGTGGCTTATTTGCCACTTGGATGCTGAGCATGACAGGAAAAGCACATGTTCCTTCCTCTTCTTGCTCTCTCACCTCTGCCCTTAGACACTGGCAGCCTGGGAACAGCCTGGCTTTATTTTGCTGTCTTAGCCTCTGTTGTCCTGGTAAAAGGTGGCTCCTGTTCGACGCTGCAGTTCCTTCAGGGTTCCTGTGAAGATTTCCTGCTTTCCCCCATACAGGAGGGCCAAAAATGCTTAAGGAAATGGCTGTTTCCCAGGCAACCACACTCAACAATTTCATCAATTAATCAGGAGGAAACTAAGGAAGAGAATGGGAAGCAGATGCTCTGAGCAGGACAAGGCTGTGAATGATTGATGCCATGTAAGAGACAAGCAGAATTCACACCACAAGAGCCCCCAGCCTGGGGCTGAGGCAATTTCCTATGCAATGGCTCGTTACTGCAAAATGGTGGCAGGGAAACAGGAATGGCTTCCTAGGTGAAGGTCCAGTCCAATATATAGAAAATTATGAGGCACACTGTGAGCGTAAAGCCAGGTTGTCTCAGAAAGGTGCAGAAGGACTCAAGGAGGCATGAAGCAGGGGTTATATGCTATTTTTTTCCTGCCACATGTGACAGCTCTCCTATTGAGTCTAACAAAAATGGATTTTTGATGCTCCCCAGCCAAAGTTATGGATTGGTGTGATCTCTTCAAGATGTTAATTTTCTGCCTCATTTGTGGTCATGATGTGTCAGCTAACCTGTCCATTTGTCATAGTCCATGCAGACACATTTAACAACCAGTACAGCCTTAAAGTACTGCCTGCATATGCAAGGCAGCTGAGGGAGAGATTGGATTTCTTCTAGGGGTCTGTAGTCAGATTTAAGGCTGCACCAGTCTTAACAAATTGTATCAGTGCTCTTGTTCAAGCCTTGCTGAGAATGGCAATGGCAAGGGGAGGAAATCAGGCAAAGATTCTTCAGGTTTTGGTGTTTTCTGGCAACTTGATTAGAATGAAAATGAAAAGATCTTGAAGAATCTCCTGAGGCAACAAAGTGAAAAATGTCTTGACATAACAGAGGTTTGTTACAGTAACTTTGAATCTATTTTTTTTTTCTTTGCTTTTAAAACATCCTTTATACATTATTTCTTTTTTCTTAATAAGATTTTATTCCTTCCATTTCCCTCCAGATTTAACAATCCAATTTTTGTCTCTGGTGGAAGCAACTAAGTGGACCGAGTGATAATGACAACATTGTGAGTATCCCTTCTTCTCTACACTGCTTAGCTTTTCTGTATATAAATTCAAATGTCAGTGCATTCTTCTCTTAACACTTTCATTTAAGTGAGTGCTGGAACAGAGTTTTTGCATAAATCAGCAAAAAATAACAAACCATCTCTTGCTGTAACCATTTGTTCCTTTTGCCTCGGTAATAAGCCCTTCCTGGGAATGATGAGCTGATGTAATTTGTCAATTGATCATTGTAATGCACACTGTGTTACTATGTTTCACATGTCTGGAGTGCATCTTTTGATTAGACCTCAGCTTTCTGTTTGTAAAAACAAATGAAAGATGCTTTCAGTGGCAGGGTTGGAATGAGTATTAATTGCATTAAAAATCAGGAAGTAAATGAGCAAAGTTCAAACAAAGTGCTCATAAAGAGAAAAGTAAATCAGAAATGTTAGAAACATATTAAAACCATTGTCTTTATTAGGATGGATTTGCTGCCTTTGATACCAGCCCTATGGCCTTTTTTTTTTTCCTGATACATTCAAAACCCATTACATACACCTTCCAGCTTGCATTATGGGTACCTGAGTTATAAGACATTTCAACCTTCAATTTCTTCTAAATAATTAATTTTAGGCCTTTCTTTGGTAAGGAGTGGGAAATGTTATTTCACATCAAACAAACTGGATTAACCAGCTTTTCCAAAGAAAGTAAGTCCTTTTGGTGCTTGCAGGTGCAATTTTCAGTCATCTGTGTGGGATGAGGAGGGACATGCATCTTTCTGCATGTATTGGGTCGGGATGGTGGTCCATGATGGTTCAACATTGCATGCATATCAAGCACTGTCTCAGGAAGAGGGACAAAATGAGAGAGCTTCAGCTAGGACAATTTCCAAGAGCAAAGCCAACTGGAAGCCTCATACTCCTTAGGTGCTTCCCAGTGCCATGGCCTCTCTTCTGCCCCAAGATGTCTTTTCCAGGGAATGGCTCATGCTGCGGGAACCTCATCCAGAAAGGGATGGTGTGAGGAGCAAATAAATAGGTCTCAGGAATGTTCCTCAGACAGAAGAGGTTGGGAGGTTGCTTTCCTGAGTTATGGGCATGGCCCCTGTCAATGTGGGAGCTGACCACTTCAATGTCTTTCCCATGCCTCTCCTTATAGAGTCTTTCACCTGACAAGGGAGTGAAAAGGCAAGTTAGACACAGAGAATGTGATCTCTCCGGGCACCAAAAAATGCCATCAGGCACATCTCCAACTGTCCTCATCTACTCTCTAAACCTTAAGAGAGACCTAAACTAGCCAAGGGGTCTGTTCCTCCCCTAGCCAATGCATTGCCCTAGAGTCTGTTTCCTTGTCTTCCAGGTCAGTCTTGAGCAGTGGCCTATCCCAAGGATGACTAAGGTGTGCTTTCATTGATAAAATGATCATCCTGAAGTAAGTCCTACACCAAATTGAGAGAGGCAACCTCAGAGGGTCTTCAACTCTCACTCCCATGTTGTCTTGAGTAACAGTCCTTGCTGTTCTATCTCCTGGACACCAAGCTAAAAAGGTCTTGATTTCTTTCCACTTCCCTCTCTCTTTCTAATGGTGCCAAATGTGTGTTTTTTGTGTTGGTCTGCTGAAATGGGAAATGGCATGGGATAAATGGAATTTAACATCAGATTCAATGAAGGACGAGCAGTTAGTTGGATGGTCCTCTCTGTTCTTTGCTCTCTTGACTGGCCAAAATGTGAGAGAAATAATAGAAAGCTAGGAAGGCTGCAATTCTGCACTGAGAAGTGAGATAGGACTCATCAGAGGGCACAGTTTATCCATCCCAAAGCAAATGCAAGCCACGCTGCCTCAGGGATGAGAGAGAGACCAAGCACGTTCCCAGTGTGCTGCTGCAGGGCTGCTGGACATGGTGCTGCTTGAAGCAGAGTGCCAGCTGAAACTGCAGCTCTGACCAAGAAATTCCCAGGGGCAACCTGCCAGACCACTTTGCAAGTTTGCACGAAATATGTTTGTTCCTGCCCATAAATAACTTCCGGAAGTGTGATTGCAATCTGACACTGCTTTATTGGCTGGACTGTGCTAATTATAAGCCACCCCAGTGGGAGAGTAAGGAGAAGGAGCAAAGTGCTCTCTCTGGCATCGAGAGCCTTGTGACTGGCTTGGTTTCTGTCTATCAGCAAACCTTTGTGACACAGTTCAGACCACAGCAGCTTAAGTTCCTTTGTGCACAGGTAAAAACGTTAAGGGTTAGCTGTGGTTAACTTGCAGATATCAATATCAAAAGCAATTACATGTCCACCTCAACCAACTGCAGAGTCAATTACACATTCATGATGAGGGCTTAACTCATCCTAAAAACTGGGGTGTCGTGAGAAGGGGTGACAGACGCACGCTGCAGAAAGTTGATTGGTGTGCTTGGTTTTGCTCCGTGCCACTTATGTGATGATAAGGTGATAAGGTTCTCAGAGGAAACTCTTGTCATCTCAGCACAGTTTGAAGCACCTTCTGGATGGTAATGGACTCACTTTGATTAAGCGTGGTGTAACGAAGGTCAGAAACAGATCAGAGGAATGCACATGTACGCACACATACTTACCACCTGTATGACCAGGAATACAACCAGAGGGCTCAAAAATTGCTAAATTCAAGAATCTCTCTGATTTCCTGAGAAAAGTGATGTGTGTCTGTTTCAAGTTTGGGGTTTTTTTTTTTGCCATTACTCAGCAGGACCTTAAAAATATGGAGCTGTTTGTTGTAATCAGACATTAAATGGCTTTTAAAATAAAGAACAGTGGTACTGGTCAGGGTGCTTTTAAAATCAGGGGGTCTGTCCCTTGAGACATTTTAGATGCTGCTTGCTTCTGAAAAGCCAGCAAAAGCAATCTTGAGAGAGCAATTACAGTGGCTGCACATTGCCTGTGTGGATGTGGACTTCTAGCAGGGAAAGCCTTTTGCTGTGGTTCTGCACAGTGCTAATGAGCTAGGCAGCAGCTTGGCTTTCTTCCCTGAAAGAGCTGTGCTGGTCCAGGTGCAGAAAGGTGCATAGAGGTTTCCTTGATTCTTTCATTTAAAAGACAGGATTGATCTCCAGGCAAAACGTTGCTTACTTAAGAAACAATGTCCTTGGTGCCCTCCTGGCCCAGGCTTGACCTTTTTGAAAAGTTGCAGCTCAGTGAGTTGTCTCAGAATGGGGTGAGGCAAAATGATACATTAAAAAATTTGTGACATCTTCAAGAGCCTTCCTGCGTTGAAGCAGAATGTGGTGCTTGGTAGAAGGAAGCCAGCTCAGGGTCAGGTTTTCCTAGCTCTAACTAGAAGTTGCATTGAGCAAATCTGTAAGTATTTTGGGTCAAAACCTCCTGTGGTAAAAAATCAAGCACTGGGATAGAGTCTGAAAGCAGGTAACTCCTCTACTCAGCTCAGGTCACAGACATCCTTGTGTTTTGGAGATTCAAAGAGCATCTTGATTTTGAATGTTTTAGGCAGAACAGTTATGGAGTGGAAGACGCTGAAAGACTGTAGGTGGTCATGGACACAAAACTTGTCTCAGAACTGCTCTAACGAGTTCAAAAGAGCAATTTTCTCCCGACTTCTGCTGAAGGGAAGTGATGGCTAGGGCAGATACTTCCTCAGTCGTGGTTCCCAGGTTGCAAAAAGGACATTTAAATAGTTGAGATGTGTATTCAGGAGCCAGAGAACTACTCAACTCCTTCAAAGCTGATCTCTGCTGATCTTTCGCAACCAGCCAGAGGAACTAACACTCCTGTGGACTAGGCTTCAGATGGTGAGGAAAGCATGGGAAGCTGAATATGTTCCTGTAAGAAATGAGGATGGGGTTGCATCCTCTGTGGACTTGTTTTCCCTGCTGCAGGCGAGCCAGCCCTAGGCTGGTGAACTGAGTATGTGCTGATTTGTTGAGCAGGCTGAGAAGGGATCCCACTGCTTTTGGTGATGTGGAGGGGATGGGGTATTGTCCTTCTCAATGTTCTGTTGTACTTTATTTTATCCAGTCATCTAGCATATCCTTCTAGACCCAGAGAGTCCATGTGATATTATTGTCTGGACTGCAGAGCCGGACAAAGAGGAAGATGCACAGAACATGAGAAAAACAGGAAGGGATAAAAAACGGAAACCACTTAGCTTCTGGTAACGAAGGTCTGTTCTCTCCTTCTAGGGAAATGTGCCTGTTTATCTTTTTGCAAATGATCTCTTTCCTGTGGAAAAGCCTCCCATTCAGCTGTGCCTTCAGCAAGTGGAGCAGTGGAGTGATGTTGTCTGTGGATGAGATGTTTGTTAGATGGGCAATTGGTGCTAACAAGAGTTGGACCAGCTTAGGAAAGCAGTTAAATGTGAATGCTTTTTACCTTGACTTTCTTAAATAGGTCTGGGTTGTGAGCTTGGATTGAGACCATCCACATACCCTGGCTCTTGTGGCTCTGGCTGTCCTATCTTGCAGCGGTGCCTGGCTATGATTCAGGTAAAACAACAGGACAGGGAGTACTCCCAGGTAGAGAAGAGAGTTTAATTGTACAGATGTGACCTCTGCTGTGCTGCTTGCCCTCTAGAGCAGACAGTGAGCCTTGGCCCATGTTATTTACCAGCCTGGATAAAACTACTGGAACTTCACCCCACAGCTGAGACCTATTGGAACACTTTAAGTCACACTGCAGAGTCAGCACAGCATCACATCCACTACTGAGAGAGAAGAAGCAACATTTCCAGCATGCTGCAGGTTTTGAGGCAGGAACTTTGGCAGCTGAGACACGGAGAACTGTGAGGGCTGGTGCAGACTCCTATGTGCCATCCTCTGGAGGCTCACTTCGGTATTTGAGTCAGAATGACTCTTCTCCTCTTCTTTTCCTTTCTGAGTCATTGCCACAGTCTATTTCTGGCTTGTGCTTTAGGAAGAGTGCGTTGATGAGAATGTGTTAAAGAGGTCATAGCTGGTACCGAGGGGTACATAGCAAGATGTTTTCCATAACTAGGTTAGTCCAGTTGGGCTATACATGGTGACACTTTTGTATACACTGCTGGGAAGTAGGTTGAGTAGGTTGTCCAGCACTGCCTGGGTTCACTGAGCCCAAAGAGCTGGGATGAGGTTGAGACTGCCCACCAGTGGTGTAGCTTTTTCAGGTCCCTTAGTGCGCTGTCTCTGAAGAGCAGGTGCCTGACACAGTCACAGAGCCCAGCCTTAGCATGGAGAAAGCCAGGAAAAGATCATCCATTCCTCTCTTGCCTGAAGATTTAGTCGACTAAATAAGAGTCAGCAGTGTGTGCAGGTGGCCAAGAAGGCCAGTGGCATCCTGACTTGTATTAGAAACACCGTGGCCAGCAGGAATAGGGAGTTGATCAACCCCCTGTACTCAGCACTGGTGAGGCCACACCTTGAATGTTGTATTCAGTTCTGGGACCCTCACTATAAGAAGGACATAGAAGTGCTGAAGTGTGTCCAGAAAAGGGCAACGAGGCTGGTGAAGGGCCTAGAGCACAAGTCCTATGAGGAGAGGCTGAGGGAGCTGGGGTTGCTTGGTCTGGAGAAGAGGAGGCTGAGGGGAGACCTTATCACTCTCTACAACTACCCAAAAGGAGGTTGGAGAGAGGAGGGGGACAGTCTCTTCTCCCTGGTGATGTGCGACAGAACCAGAGGGAATGGGTACAAGCTGCACCAGGGGAGGTTTAGGCTGGATATCAGGAAACATTTCTTCACTGAAAGGGTTATCAAACATTGGAATGGTCTGCCCAGGGCAGTGGTGGAGTCGCCATCGCTGGAGGCATCCCTGGATGGCACGTGGAACTGGTGCTCAGGTACCTAGTTTAGTGGTGAGCTTGCAGTCTTGGGTTGAAGGTTGGACTAGATGATCTTGAAGGTCTCTTCCAACCAAAGACATTCTGTGATTCTGTGAAAGAGAGGACTGAGTACTGTTGGGTCACTCCCAGAAGAGTCAGAGTCTGCACCTTAGGGCAGAAGCACACAGATACATTTTTTAGTCCAAATAACTAATATCCTAGATGGGTTCAATTCTTCCCTCCTGAATATCAGGTAAGGGGCAAGATTCCCCACCTGGAGGTTCCTGACCCTCTTGATGGACTTCACAATTCTGAGCTTTAAGGAGATGGCTAAAATCAGGTGAGAAGACTCCCAGCCACCCTGGCTTATGAGGTGGCAGCTGTGAGACTCAACACTCCATCCAGTCCATCTGCACCAAAGGTCCTGGACAAGAAGAGGACAGGTGTCTCGGATCCAGCCTTTTGGTGACCAGGCTGCAGACTTTCTATGATCTCTGGCACTGAGGCAGTACAGGACCAGAGAGTCAGGAGGGACTGTCAGAAGTCTTGGGGCTTGTTTCAGGTTTTCACTATTGGATGCAGCAGCTGGTGGTACCGTCTGCTTTCCAGGTAGCTGCTTTGTGGGAGCTGAGAAAATAAAGCTATAGGAAGTGAGGAGGATGATGGCCATGGGCTGCAAGAAGCACAACAGGACCAAGGTTGTCAAGAGGTCTCTACCTGTGGTGAAATGAGACCTGGTGATATGAAGTGTTACTTACAGCATTTGAACTCAGGCTGCTGGCTGTCAGAACCTGGCTGAGCACAGACTGCGTTAAAAATGGCATTGAGAATAAACTCCAGGCAGTGGAAGATCTCTGCCCACTTGGGGAATGAGAGATTGCTCCTGATAAAGAGATATCTTAGTGCAGTGGCCAATGCAGCCTTCAAAGTGGCAGTCATTGTGGCTTCCCCTCTGCTCCTTTGGGAGTTCAAAAGTGAGAGGCATTGAAGTGATCCATCAGTTTAAACTTAAGTGGTGTCGTCTCAGTTCCGAGGGGAGCTTGGAAAGTAATACACCATCAGTAAAGAGCAGAAAACAGCCTCTGAATGGGCTCTGCTAATTCTCTCCAGCAGTTTATGCCATGGTGTCAGTGCTAGGTGTTAGCAGAGTCCTCCCAGTGTGTCACTAGCCTTATTCACTCCAGAACAACCATTTACACTCTGCATATTCATTTACATGAGCTGAATCAGGTAGCTCTGTAGGTGACCTGTCCCCTCAAGAGAGAGGACTGAAATCGTTGTTACCTAGGCTTTAACAATAATGAAAGAAGGCAGATGAAGGTTCTGAAAGATAGAGAAGGCAGAGATGGAAAACATCAGGGAAGGCACAAGGTGAGATTATTGATGCTCCATGACTAAATCGAAGCCAAAACACCTCCTAACCTGCACAAGGGAAGGTCCTGCAAAAGTCACATTTAATTTATTAGTCTATCAGAAATGATTATTTCTGATCTTATCTCAGCATCGCTGCCTGCGCATGATGAATGTTCCTGCGTGGCAGTGCACTGAAACGAAAGGAAGCAGATGCTTGCCAGAAGGGCAGCATTCAGGTGGCAGCTGTGGTGCAGCAAGCCAGGATTGTTCCTGGGCTTCCCGCTGGGGCTCCGCACCTCAGCAGGCTTTGCCTTGTCCCTGCCGCTTTGTCCCGAAGCAGGCTCTGGGAACAGTACAGGCTAAAAATGACCTGTTAAGAAAGAAAGGGGCAAGCAGGGCTGATGGTCTTAAAATGGCTTCCCCACTACATTGAAGGAGTGCACCAGGACTTGTGCTCTCACAAGAATGGTTAGGCATTGCTTTTATTGTAATGAGAATTGATGTTAGGAGGAAGGAAAAACATTTATGTTCAGTGTCAAAAGCATGCCAAGGCAAGAGCTGTGTCCCCAGTGCAACGTACACCTCTTCTTAATTCAATCTCCTGCAGCCTGCAAGCTCCATACAGCTGCAGATGATGTATGAGATGAGCCATACCAACCCACCCATTCTACACACCCTCGCTTGCTCTGTGTTGGTGGGTTGCTCAAGATAATAGCAAATCCAGATGCAGGGAGAAAGACAGAAGGAATCGGTCCCTCCATGGGCAAATAAATTATTTAAAAGTTTGTTTTCTAGATCTGCTCCCTCCCTGACACTTTGTGCTTGGTAACAATGGGAAAGATTTTTCAGTCCACCCAGGTTTTTCCTTCTGGTAAATATTGAGCATGAAGAGTTCTAACCCATCAGGAGGTTTGGGAATGGCTCCCACTGGGTCTGTACCACTTTTGGGTTCACTTTCTTTATTCTGACCCAAGTCTTCACCATCTGCAGCCTTGGGGAAGACGTGTGTTTCACAGCTGATTCCAAAAATGGAGATCCAGCTTATGTGCTGTGGGCAGGACCTTCCCTTCATCTTCCCATCAGTCAGAGAGTGTAAGATATTCACCTGCCAATTACCTTACATTTTCGAGCACCAGCTGCATAACACAGCACATGCAAGGCCAGATAATCCGCCTTGACTTTGCAAAGCAATGTTGAGGTTTACAAAATACCCTTTTCATTTTGATAGGGAGCAATGCTTTTGACGAAGAGGAGACAGCATCATGTCTCCTGGGCAATAAGCCTGAAAACAGCTGAAACCTCTTTTTGCCAGTATTCCACACAAGAAACTCAATTTCTTTCTTCAGGGTTCAAGTCATACATGACTCTGGCTCTGGTTCATCACTGTCTTCTCTAGTTGCTTACGCTCCTGCCTCTGTCACACAAGCAGAGCCTTTGCAATAAACCCTGTGAAGCCCTCTGTGCCATACTGGTCATGTTTTTCAATGAGCTCACATGTATATGGGTTTTGGATGAAGGCTCCAGCCTGTGTTTCAGTTTGAACCATGTTCTCTGGTCCTTGTGTCCTTGCTGGAACACATCTGGGTGAAGTCCAGGAACACTTTCCAGTGTCAGACAGTCTAACTCTACCTTCTGATATAATAATATTAATAATAATGATAATTAGACTCTTTTCATCATCCCTATTTGCTGCCATTCCTAGTATCAAAGTTCCTGTAAGCACCTGAAATCTGTGTCACTCTGAAGTTCTGACTGTGTGAGAAGATGCATTTTGCATGGTGGTTTCAATAGGAGAAGGTTAAAGATCTCATGCTCCCTGAAGTCTGTGGGTGAGTCTGTGCAAATTTCTGTTCTTCTTTACTACATTCCTAATGGAACTCTGCTTCTCACAGGATATAACCAGCATGCCAGATGTTTCTGCCAAGTTAAGGCAATTAATTAAATCAACCACTCCTGCTGGCCAAGCAATTTAAGGTAGTTCTTTGCTTTTGTAAGCACCTATTATTTCCTTGGTCAAGAAGAAAGATTGTTGTTCTCTGTGGCAATGAAGAAAAAGAGACTGCCACTGCGAGAAAGGTTTGGGGAAAGAAGATGAAATAAAAAGGTTTGAAAAGCTACCTTGGTCTTCCTTTTTGGGTGACTCCACTGGAAATTAACCTTTGCCTGCCAGTGGGGATTTTTTCCCATTTACAATAGCATTAAAATTTCATTTGTTCATCCACTTTCTGAGTGGCAGAAGGAAGGCAGTGTAACACACCTACATCTCTCCGCTGCTATATGCTCAGTTCCAAATTTGATGAGATTTGTTGCAGTGAGGCATTACTGGGTTTGTACTTCCTTCTTTTAAGCAGGTGCTGATAAAAAAAAAAACAAAGCACCATTTCTGAAGGCTATGATAGGACTACAAAGACTGTAAAGACTAATACCTGCAGGGAATGAATCATCCGCTCAGCTTATACACCCACCCTGGCAGGAGATGAAGCCCATCTGGAAATAGCTACACCAACTCCCTCAGTTTGGATGTATGCATGTCAGATGATCCATCAGACACAAGGGAAAGGGTTCCTAAGCAAATCTAATGCTACAAGCTTATAGTTGTCACACTGGCATTTCAGTCTAGGCTTTGGTTTTCCTGTTTTCTTCTTGTTTTTGAAGACTCCACCAGCTTGTGGATTGCACTGATAGGGGGAAAATTAAGGGAGCACTCGGCCCAGGCAGCAGGCTGTTAGCACTGGGAGACCTCACCTGAGAGCACAAGTGGAAAAAATAACCTCACCACTTCTTCATGAAGGAGAGGGATTGTCTGGTGAGCAGAAAGCTGAAGCAAAATTAGAGGCAGGTTTGCCATCTTGATTTTTATTTTTTTTTAAAGGTCACCCTTTTTCTTTTGAGAAAGCCACACATTTGGTGCACACAAAACTGAAATAGTTGCTTGTGTATCTTCAAACCACAGATAAAGACAGACAGTGAAATCAAGGTCTCAGTTTGGCCTGTACACACTTCGTGTGTCTCCATGGAAGATCTTTCAGTTCCTAGCAGGCTGCTGGCACTAAGCGCTCAGCTTGTAATGCCCAGCCTGACTCTGATGCTCCTGATTCTCTGCTCTACTGGTGGGACAGGGTGTAACAAGCCCATTTTCTGCACTATGCGAACAAGAGCTAAGTCTAGGAGAAGAATCTCATCTAATGCTAAATTGAAGACAGCTGCCCGAGGGAAGACAGCCTATACCCAGCTGGCTTCTCTGGTGACTCGGGCGTGGCTTGGGCTGCATCATTAATTGCTGCATTGAAAAGCCCTGAGCTAGGGCAAGCATGAATGGGAACAATTTTCTCCATAGCAGAATTAGTGCCCAGGAGCAGAGAGAGACAGCCTCAGGTCCTCCCTAAAGGACAGGAGCCAAGCACGGTAACACAGCCAGCAAGGCAGGGTCTTTGCAAACAAGGGCCCCAGCTCACAGTGCCCAGGCAAGGCACGCCTCGATGACAGCCAGGTTCAGCCACGAATGAAGATCATCCATCAGGTAAGTTCATGGTGACAAGTCATATCCTAGGTCAACACAGGAAGCCACCTGCAGATGAGGCCCCAAACCAATAGAGTCCATGGCCAAGCACAGGCATAGCTGTGGTCGAGCAAAAACCACAGCACAGCTCAAACAGGATTTGAAAGCCTAGCATTCAGGGCCCTGACAAGTTAGGAGACCTGGCTCACAGCCCTCCTCTTAGACAATTGGACCATACTGTCGAGTAACTAAATCAGGCAACATGAAAATCGTGTGCACTGAATTCCCCTGTTTATTGACTAGCAATACTCAAGTTGAACCTTCCTCATAGGTCCCTGTGGATCCCTGTGCAGCTAGATGGCTGCAAAGCCAGTTGAGTCATTCCAGGGTAAACCGGTCCTTCTAGGATTTCAGTGGGAGTATGAGAGAAACTGTTACGGATTTTTTTGCTTATCCAGTAACTGTGAAAAAATACAGGACACTGAAAAGGTGCTACAGAGCACTACTGGAAGGGTTGGTGCATATGCATGTTCCTTTGGTGAGGAGAATATACTTCCTGAGATGCCTGGGCTGGCTGGTAGAGGTTAAAAAGACCTGTGCCAAAAGAGGAGGCCTGCAAAAATGAGAAATATTGTGCTTTTCCCTTCATATGGTTTTCAGCATCATAAAGGTGGAAAAGAACCTCTGGAGGGTTGTCTCCAAACCTTGCACTAAGCAGGGCCACCCTAACTGCTAAATCAAGTTGTTCAGGACAATTTGAAGTAGAGAAGCTCACTTCTTCCATCCTCTGCACTTTCAGAATGGCTTTGCAAGTCAGAGCTCAGAAAGGAGCTGGGTCCAAAATGTGAACAGGAATTGGCCTGGTTTCAGCATCCTTTTGGTTTATTTATTTTTCTGAAGAGCCAATTCAATTGCTAGACCTTAGTCATAATGCAGCTTAACACGCAAGTCTGGCTTAGTCTTGTTTATGACAGATGTTGTTCTCAGGAAAAATATTACCCTTCCTTTTCTTTTTCTGATCCTCATCACGTGAAAATGAGGAATATGTACTCCTCTTGCACGCCTGCCATATGCCCTAGGAGGGGTCTGAAGCCAGCTCCAGACTGCAGCCAGCATGCAAGGTCTTTGGGCTACACCTACCTTGCTGCACCTGCTCGGGACATAAGTTCATGCCTGCTCGTGCTGTGGCCTGTGCATTCCTTCACTGGCCTCCTGGGATCTGAGTCACCGTGCCCTCTCAAGTGTAGAGTAATAGGAAAAACAGTGGTGAATAATCAGAGTTAATAATAATGCTTGCCTAAGGTACTCAGTGCACTTTGCTCCCAAATAACTGTTGAGCAAAACCACCCTGTCTGCTAGGGACATGCAGTGGCTGTGCAGCCTTGTGAGATGTAACAACATCTGACAACAGCCAGCCCCCCCTGGCAGGCTGTGGGTTTCACCCAGCCATTGCTGAGCCCCTTTTTTTTCCGTGAAAGTGCTGAAAGTCAGCTAAGTAATGTTCTTCCAGAGAATGAATTCCCCCAGCGGCATGCAGACCAGAGTGGATCCATTCCCTGGGTGCTCACCCAGGAAGTCATTAGCAGCTTGCAGGCAGAGGTCGATCCCATTACCATGGTTTTGTAATGCTTTGCTGGAAAAAAAAAAAAAAGAGCTGGTGCCTTAGGACTGGAGCTGACCTTGAATGAACAAGAAGGAAATGCCATCGTGTATGGACCTTGTCTCTTTGTGGGCTGAAATGCACTTCAGTTGAGATACTAACTATGGGGAGAGCAATTTAGGGGAAAAAGGCAGGGTGAGAACAATGTTTTGGAGGTGGAATGACTGTTTCACCAATGTACTGACTTCTCTTAAAGAAGACCATTTCTGTGACTCCTTGTATCCTCTGCAATATGACTGAAAGACACCCAGAAAAGGACCTGACTAAGGCCTCACTCACTGGTGTGACGGTCTCTGTGAGGTTGTTCTGGCTGTGAGCAGGTAGCAGTCAGCTACACATATGGACAGCCTCCGTTTCTCTGCTGGCAGACAGCTCACATTTTGGTGCCTTTCCTTTAGGGTTAGGGTGAGTCCTTTCCATGAATAGGAAGTAGATTCTTTCCACCAGTAGATCCTGGGTAGATAACAAGTACCCAGACAGAAACAGTGGAGCCAAAAGTAGTCAGATAGGGTAGATACACAGGTTGCCCATTAATCCATGTTCATTCTCATCTGGATTTACCTGCTCTCTGTAGTTTTAGTTTTCAGAGTACAAGTGCTGGTCACTGGAGGTGGTTGTGGAGAGGGGCAAGGTTAAGACATCTTTTGCTCTGCGCCCATATGCCCCTTTCTGTGGTTTCAATGGATCAGGAAGCGCTCCAGCCCAGATAGCTACATGATGTGCAAGTGGATTTGAAGAAAGAATCATGCTTTGGTTGATACTTGCACAGCTTTAGACATGTCTCCTGGTGTCACTAGATGCTTTCTCATTCAGATCTGGACTTCCTCTGTTCTGCCTAGGAGGCTCTTCTCTGTGATGGCCTCTATTAGATGAGTCAAAGCATACCATTCACTTTGATGCAATAATACATGTATAAGCTGCTTCCTGCTTAATGTGAATCCATTTACTTCCATTTATGATGAATTAATATTTTCTTCTGTGCTGTGAATGGTAGCACCAAGCATACAGCAGGTAGCTGCTAATTTTATCAGCAAAGCTGGTTAGGGAAGGAGATAAGAGAGGAAATAATGAATCATTGAAGGGAATAGTTGGCTCAGGCACTGTCATGTTATCATCAGCAGTGTCTGTGCCCACTCACTCGCCTGGCATGAGGTCCATTTGAACCCTCAGAGACACACTGTGGCATGAAACTGTCTTTCCTTTAAGCTTCCCAGCAAGCTCTGGGCTCAAATGAACTGTCAAAGAGGTAGCTCAAAGAGGTAGCACTGGGAACCCTCAGAGCATTCCTGACAGCTAAGCACTACTTGATCCAGCAGACAGAGGCAAACGTAACAGCTGGGAGCAGATGCGAAGCAGGTTAAGAAAAGGCAGGAGGTACCTAGCTTTATTACCTGGGAAGGAAATGAAATCTTGGAACAGGTCATTCAATAGATTCTCAAAAATCTGTGCACTGAGAGCAGGTATCACTTTCTACATGATCCCACCAGGTGAGATTTGTCTGAAGGGGCACACTGTTATGTATCAGGGGAGAACAGTGTTTGAGCTTCTGACAAAAATGGGAAGAAAATTAAATACTATATGGCAGTTCTGGATGGCCAAAGACCTCTGTAATATGAAGGTAAATGAGTTGTAGCAGAGCCCTTATCATGTGATATCATTTCCTAGTGCTTCTACTGTTGGGTCCTCCTGGCTGCTCAAATTGCTGTATTAGACATTCCAGGTTTCGTGGTGGTGCCAACATGTTGCCATAGCTTTGACTGTATAAAATTGTCTTTGACAGAAAGAAAAGGCCTTGTTCCAGGACAAACAAACCCTTCAGCTTAATCAGAACTGCTTAGAGATAACCACACAACTTTGCTCTTGTGTACAATAGCAGATACCATTTGATACTGACCCAGGTCCAAGTCCAACACCTCCAAGTTGAACTGTAAAACACCTTGAATTGCTGCAGAAGTACAAAGTTGTTGGTTTATTTTTGTTTTGTTTTTGATTAAACAGCAGAGAAAGTTTCTCTCTTCTTCATTTTTCTTCCCCCTTCTCATTCACAATTGAAAAAATCAAGGAGGATAAAAAGAGCATCCTAAGGGGGAGAGTTACCACATGCTGCTGTCAGTGTTAGGGAAACAGTATTGAGTCACACAATTTTAGAGGCTTCTACATACACTGTGCTCTCAGCAGGCAGCCTTTCCAGCTATAATCTTGCCTGCTGCCCCTAATTCTGAGCACATGGTATACTCCGCTTCCTTCCTTCTTCCAAATGAGTCAGAATTTCTCTGTCATTCACCTGAGCCAGAAGGAGTTCACCAGCTCAGGGCCTGAACACTAATACACAATTAGAGGATGTATTCCATCTCTCTGTAAAAAAAAAAAAACAAACAACCCCTCACAACCCTAAACAAACCCACAAAGTACAGTTGTGATTCCCTACAGAAATACATTAGCTGGGTAACAGTTTTAGCTCTGGTGGGGTGGGGGAGAGGGCTGGGTAGCTTGCTTAAATTTTGCTTTCCAGTTGAGGAGACGTTAGTTCTCAGTGGAGGCTATGGGGTGGGGAACTGGTCATCAGAGCCCTGCAGAGACTCACGTCACATAGCTCTTACTAGCTGTATAAAAATGCCAGGAACAGGCCTTTGAAGAAAAGAAAGTGGAAGAAGGAAAAGCTCAGTCTCGGAGTTAGGACAAGTTTAGGAATTCAGACTAGATGATGTTTGTATTCTGCTGTCTGGATGATAGCAGTGCTGGGAGGGTAAGAGGAGATGTGTCCTTTGCATTTCATAGTCAGGGCTACTGTGTAAGAGGCAGCAGAGTAAAGCAGAGACCACCCCAGTTTCAGGACCCCCTCTGCTGACAATGCATTTCTTTCCCAGAATGCCTGCTGGAAATGATGGGACTCAGAAACAACCTGCAGGCCAAGTACAGCAAAAGACATAGCACAATACCGTGACCAGACCACAACTTACAACTTTACTATATGAAACACAGAAAAGCTACAGGCTATCAAATACCACTTTAGAGCTCCCTGGATCACCAGGGAAAGCTGTCTCCTGCAGTGTCACTACTATGACTTCCTTAATGCATAAAATTGGCACACTTGGACAATGGGAGCCCAACAGCCCCACTCCAAATGAAGCAACAGCATCCGAGGGATGTTTTTTACATCCAGCAATCTAAATGTTTCTTGGAGTCTGTTGTGACTTCTTGCTTCAAAGCACCGAAACATCAAGCAGGACACAAACTCTGTCCTGGTGCTGAGAACAAATTACCTGGAGAGAAGGAGTGATAGCAAAGATGGATAAGGCTCCACATTCTGGCAATACCTGTCTAGGGAGAGTCCATCACTGCTCCAAGAAGGACTGGTGACAAAAGAGGAAAGAATAAAAAGAGACAGAAGAAGGAGACACCTCTCTTTAGTGTCATCCAAAGAAACCGTGGTAGCTGAGCAGAGAGCCGAGAAGTACTGCCTGTGAATAATCCATCAAGCTCCTCCATAAGCTTCCTTCTGGTATTTCCCTCAATGCTTTGCATTTTCTCCTCTAGTAACCATCAATGTAGACTGGAAATTTCAGAGGAAAATTTCGGTTTAGGAGATGAAGTGAGACTGTTGCTGTAAAGCAGACTGTAGCATTGCCACCTCTTGTAATATTATTCTGAGCCTTGTGTGTGAAGTCTCTCTTTAAGGCATGTAATGGAGGAAATGATTCTCTGATTCTATGAAATCGCATCTGTCTATTTTTTATTTTATTTTTTAAAATAAAATTTTAAACGTAATTGGAAAAGTTTTGTCAATCCCAACATGGGAAAGACATATTGGCAAAATTCAGTCTTACATGAAGTGATACATTTGCCTGGTTCTGTATTTTTCTCAGATCAGAAGGACTTATATTTGCTTTTATTTAAATTATTTTTTTTTGTCTGTAGAAGTTTGTTAAGCATTCCCAGATTTTGCTTTCATTTGCTGTTCCTCTGTCTTTCTCTGTGCATCACCTTAAATATAATTTTGTCTACCTCTTCCAATTACTTAACCTGGATGAATCTTTGGATTTATCCGTATATATCGCTTTCTGTGTTCAGTATGCAGAAATCCTTTTTATTTTCTCAAAGAAAAACAGTGAAAAGTTAATTAGAAAAAAAAATAATCTTATCTAAAAGGCTGTTGTAGGTTTTATTATCTTTGCTTTTCAATGGCAAAAGAAAGGGGAGTAACAGAAATAAAGATGTAGAGTGAAAATCAAGGAATGAAGTGGAGAACACACACCAGAAAGAGTGCAAATGAGAAAAGACTAATGCTAAGATGCTAAGGGGAAAAATAATCTCAGGCAGTAGTAAGCACTCTCCAGAAGAGTAATAGGATCATGACTCAGGGGTTGTTCTGTTGTCAAATGTGGACCAATGAAATGAAAAAAGGGCAAGTGAACATTAAACCATGGTAATGCACAGAAAGAGCAAGGTCACCAAAGGAGATGGAAGTGCCTCCAAGGGATATCAAGAGTAATTTATTATCAAAAGATGTTAAGCTTACTTAAAAAAAACAAACAACAACAACACTAAATAAAACATTGTCCAAGTGTTCTCAGAGGAAGAAGGACAGATGGCAAACAGACCCAACAGCCCCCTCGGGAAGGCTGGAAATCACTGATGGAAATGGCAGACAGTGATGAAAGTGCAGGTGATGAATAAGTAGTGCATCTGAAGACAGACTGAGATCTGTGAGCAGGTGGGACATTGGGCAACTGCTGACAGAGACTGAAGACACACTTGCAAAAAGTGTTTCCCAAGTAAAATGGATCAGATTTTGCCCACATTGTGCACAGAGTAAACAGGGAATGTCCCTATGGTGCCTACATGTTCTGTGGTCCTGTGAGGAGAACAGTGCTGCCATGAACTCCAAACACAGTGTGGGGGTCGTGCAGCCAACCTTGGTCACTGAGAGTTGGACTGCCTTTTAAATTTCTTCTCACTAAATTGCCACTTCGGAAAAAGTGAGAAAAAATGACTGGAAAAATGATTTATACCTTTTTGAAGAAAAAAGTTACCAACAGCCCTCAAAAGAGTTTTTGCTAAAATATGAAAGACAAAAAAACCCAAACCTAAAAGTTGGTGGCAAGAGGTGAAACCCTTCTGATCACCTCAAGTGCATGGCAAGGTTATGGAAGGTACAAGTATGAGCTGGATTTGTCATATAAGCAATGGCTTATACGGGGAAGTGTTCAATGCCAACCCCACTCCTCTACCATTGTGATGACTTGGTTTTCCCTTTGCCATAGGAACCCTGACATCACGATAAAGGGCTTTTTAGGAAGCAGCACCAGAGACCTTTCAGCATCTCCCATTCCACAGGGTTCACTGTGAATTCAGAGTGTCCCATAAGCACAGTTCTTCCTCCCACTCATGCAGCCCTCTATAGCCAGAGCACAATCAGTCACTGTCTCTCTGACTTGGCCTCTGTGTAAAACCTGCTCTAATCTGCTCATGAACATCTTTGTGTGCCACAAACATCTTCCTTGAAGACTTCTGCTCAAGATCTCATTCCTTCTAGCTGCCCACAGAGGCAGAAATTTTCCCAGTAAGAACTGTGTCAGTTTGCAGGGAAAGGAAAGTATTAGTGGCTAAGCTAGTCCAACAGGTGCCTAGTATTCTGACACAGAAGAGATTGTGGACGATGAAGGAGGCATTGTAGCTGCAACACAACTAAAGGGGTATTTTTGGAAGTCCTTTTGTTTAAAAAGAAATTCCAGTAACTGAACCTCAGTCTGGGTTGTTGCCTAGAAGTTTCTGTGTGTTACGCTTCTGGCTGGTGTCTGGGTTTCACAAAATCCAGCCCAGCATTACTTGGAATGGAAACTACTCAAGAGAGAGGCATGAGACTCTGCCAGGAAGAAGAAGGCTCCTACTCAAGACTGTATCTCATTTCAGACGTGCAAGGGATTTGAGTCAGAGCATCAAATAACACTAGGCAAGTGCTGTGGCTGAAGGCCACAGAGGTGGAACAGACCTTCTTTCACAGTGAGATGCTTGTCAGAGGAGAACTACTACAGCCCCCTGGAGAGACAGGACTGAGACTGCTTTCAGAACAGAGTAAACCCTTCCTGTTTGTATTTTATATGTTGTTGTTCCTCCCCAGGTCAGATGGTGCAGCACAATCCAAAGCTGACTTCTTTTTGTTTAGACGTTGAAAGTTGCTCTGGCTAGATCTGATCTTTGATTCTGACTTACCAGGAAGCTGATCAGATAATGGCCCAGCAAACTCTGAAAGAGAAAACTCTATGGGAATTGATGGTATTACAGCTGTATTATTTGCTGCACTGGTTGCAGTGCCTCTTGTTATGATTGCCTGATGCTTCTCCTAAGAAGCTGTTTTGCTTGCATCTAACTTAGTCAGAATGTCAGAAGTTAAATTCTTACTGTCACACTCTGCCTTGGGCTGATTTTTCTTCAGTCAAAACAAGCTCAGATATTTCTGAAAGTCAGGCTGGGGAGAAATCTGTCTCTTACCCCAGCTAAAACCCCAAATCTTCCAGGGTTTGTGCTGAAATCTGCAGTTTCTCTGGAAAGTGGTGAAAAAAACCACCAGACTCAGTGGATGTGTAAATTGCTGGGAGACCTCAGTGCTCAAATGTTCAGAAAGACCTTCCTTAGCCTAGTAGGGTTAGCCCTCCATGTAGGGTTGGCTGGCAAAACTTCCCCTGTCCTCAGCAACACCACAAGCTGGGGCAGAGGAAGGTTATGTGTTAGATGAAAGTACAGCCTTGTGAGTAGCTGAAATTTTCAGAAAAGAGTCAAGAGTGTTGTAACACTGGCCAAAGTCTTGATTTGTCCTTAGCTTTATTCATGCAAAAAAACAGAGCCAGTTGTCATCAAGATTTCAAAATAGAGGGGGTATCTGGCAGGAAAAAATGGCAACTCCGTGCCTGAGAAAGATCTAAGCAGCAGAAGACAGGAGCAGTGTTCATGTAGCTCCCTTGCCTTATGGCTTCTTCCTTCTCTTTGAAGCTTGGGCATCAGGCTGAATCGAGTTGGAATTACTTTCTTTTTAGTTATCTTACATGCTTACAGCTTCCCAAACCTCCTTCAGCCTAGCAAAAAATGAAAAAAGCTAGTTCACGGAACAGGACTAGAAACCACTTCCTCCACGGTTCAATTAATATCATAAAAGTGGAACACACTTTTTAACTTTACTTTCTGAGAAGTGCCTTTCGGTGTGATTGATGGCTCTGTCTTGGAGTGGTTTTGTGCTTTATCAGGGCAGTATCATTTACAGATGGAAAGATAAGTAGTATTTCCATTCATAATGGTGAAAAAAAAGTAAATTTGCCTTTAAATGGTGCAATCTTGAGTTTTGATGTTAAAGAATGTTGTTATGGGGAGCACTGACCTGTAGTGATAACAGATGTTTTAAAGGAGAGCTGAGCACTTTGTTATAGGGATATCTTTGTTGGTGGCCTCTGAGATGGGAAGCAAGAAGGAGTGGATGTCATGTGGGTGACAAAATGCATAATCTATTTTACTCTGTCTTTCTCCTACCATTTAATGCACCTACAAACTGGACATGGTCGAATTCAAAACCTGTGTTTCCACCAAAGAATTTACTGGAAAGTAGCTAGATTATCAAGAGCCATCAACAGGAAATGTTGCTTGAAAACAAAATTCCATGGAAACACTTCAGTGCTGCCAATACACTTATGGCTGGTGTGGGACCAGCTGGTGTGGTGTTAACCTAATTTTCTCCTACAGTAAGTCAGCAGGCATTGAAATCAGGGCAGGTAGTAAGTGTGATATGCCTTGACAGAAGATACTTCAAGGTTGTCCCAGATGACCCCCAGCTGCCCCCCAGTCTCAGGATCCAGTCAGTAATTATAGCACAGGTTAGACTCTTGTTAAAAATATGGAATGGAATGGGATAGAATAGAGAATAGTTAAGTTTGAAGGTACCTACAGTGATCATCTAGTCCAACTGCCTGACCACTTCTGTGCTGATCAGAATTTAAATTATGTTGTTAAGGGCATTGTCTGAATGTCTCTTGAACACTGACAGGCTTGGATCATTGACCACCTCTGTAGGAAGCCTGTTTCAGTGTTTGACCACACTCTCAGAAATACTTCCTATTGTCCAGTCTGAACCTCATCTGACTCAGCTTTAAGCCATTGCCACATGTCCTGTCACTGGATACCAGGGAGAAGACATCAGCATCTCCCTTTCCACTTCCCCTCCTCAGGAAGCTGCAGAAAGCAATGAAGTCACCCCTTATGATCCTTTTCTCCTCACTAGATAAACCCAAAGTCCTCAGCCACCCCTTCCATATGCATGCTTATTAAAAAAAGGAAGAAAAAGAGGTTGCTACCAGTAATTTGCTGGTAACTGTCAAACTGGAGGAGCTTTACAAATCTACCTTCAAGGGTTGTTATTGCAAATTTCTGTTAATAATTTGGACAAAGGATCGAGAAGCATGGTATTTCAATTATGGGGCCAGATCACCAGAACTTTGACAGCAAGGATTAGAAGTTCAGCATGATCTGTTGAACTGGAAAGGTCTGAAATTAATGAGATAAAATTTGATAGAAGACAGGTATAGCCCTTTGCAGTTCAGAAGTTAAACTCCCAATGCAGTGCTAGCTGGATGGAATTAAAGACCTTGTAAGCTCATGAGCTATGACTTTTTTATGAATGGAAAATAACTGCCTGAGCAGTATTTCAGAAAAGCATCTGGGGGTTGTAGACGAACATGGACCACATGTGAGCTGTCAGTGTGATCCTGCTGTAAAAATTGAGGCAAGGCTCAGAGGTGCTGAGTTGACAACAGTATTGTTGTCTGTCTTCTAGCTAGTGTTGCTGAAGATGAAAAAGAAAAAGAAGATGAAGAAGAAAAATAAAAATAAAATGAAGAAAAAGAAGAAAAAGAAGAAAAAAGAAACTGTGATTCAGGAGGAAGAAAGTAATATGCTGCCTGGAAGATTTGTCCTCTTGTCTATATTAAATATAAAATTTCCCTCCTCTCAAGATCAGATGATGATGGGATTTCTTTGGCTAACAGAGGTTGGACTAAGTAAACTAAGGATGTCATCATATCTCTCCAATCCTGTGAAATAAAATCACAAGAAACCCTGTGAATTAAATTATTTGCACAATGCAAATAAATGTAAACCTGCATCTTTAACAGCACAGATATTTAATTAGCCACGGGGGTGGCACACCAATGAAGGACACTTTGTCATCTGGACTTCTTGAGTGAAAACCAAACAGTCCTTACCTTCAGGTCCAGCTGAAGATTCTGGTCGTCCTGCAGGAACTTCTATCCTATGGAGAACTTAATGCTAACTGAAGAAAAATGCTCCCTTCTCTCTTCATAACTGAAAGCAAGGATAACAGCTTGTGCTGGGTGCACCTTTCCTGGAAGAACAAACTCAAACTCAAACTGTTCTGTGAAGGAAAAGGGCCGGTTTGTGGTGCTTCACCTACAAGGGTATTTTTTGATAACATATATTTTTCACTGGATGACTGCACTAAAGAAGATGTCTTTCTTGGTTGGTGTTGCATAGATTAAAGATGGAGCAGGAATTGCTTTAACAGTCTGACATTTTATATCTGGGGCAAGAGGTGCATTGCAAACCCATTACTCTCTCGTGTATTTGCCTGGCCATGAAGAATTTGTCTCTTTTGAAGGCAGTAATAACCCTTAAAATACACCACAACCTCCTTTGTATAAGTTGCAGAAAAGAAAGAGGCAGACCTGTGTTTTGGAGTGTGGGGAGAAATATGAATTGACATCTTCCTTGAGAATCAGACCTGAGAGGCTCTTAGGTATGGTGCAGGAACAGTAGGATGCTATCAGTGACATTGCCTGTCCTGCTGTTTGATACTACTCTGGTACCAGCTCCAGAAGCTGTGTGATGTGAGAGTCTTGGGTCTGTGTTTTAGGCTCCAGGTGAAACTCTAGAGTGAAATTTAGGTTAATATCAGGCTGAAGTAAACTTTGAGTCCTGGTTGGATGATGTCACACATAGATCAACCTGGAAATGCACCCAATCCAGATTTAGCAGATGAAGCATTTCTGTTAAAATTTATGAGGCTCTTTAAGCTCCCAACCCAATCAAAATTACTGCATTGCTTCCCCTTTTCTAATGTGAAGCCATGAAAAGATGTTCACATCAGCTAGAACTTCTTCGCTGGCAAACTGAGAGAAGGACAGCAACAAATATTCAGAACAGAAGACTATTTTGGGTTTCATCAGCCAATCTGTGCTGTAAACATTTCTGCTCTAGCCAAGCAGAGATGTGTCTGCTGAGGTCAGCTCTGAGTTCGGTCCTTGGTGTGCCTTTGTGGGATGGCAAAACCCATCCAGCACCACCCAAAAGCCTCTTGTCTTTCAGGGAGGCAAGGGCCTTTACTTGGCTCCCCCTCACTGCCACAAGAGGGCTCTGGAAGAGCAACCCAGCAGCACTCAACGAGCCAACGTCCCCTCCAGTTTGACCCTTTAAACTGAGCTACACAATTGCAAAAGTCTGGAGAAAGGCAGCTGAGACTAGGTTGGCTGGGAGCAATATGTTGGCAAGGGTCTAATACACCAATTTTAAACCTGCTATGTGTCCAAATAGCTGTGGTTTGTCAGGACAGTAGAAGAATCAGACAGGGGAGTCGTACAGGGACGTTAGTGCCTGCAAGCGGAAACTTTGCCCAGGAAACCTAGAAGAAACCATCCAGAGTGAAGACTGTGCCTTCTTAGGCCTGATGCTATTTGTTCTGCAGCAGGCTGGCTGTAGATCTTTACTTCCACACCTGAGCCATGGCTTGGAAACTTTATGTTCACAGCCCAGACAGCAAGGTTTTGACCACTAGGCTTTGACTGTTCTGATGCCTTTTGTGCTAGAGGCTGATTTCACAGAGCAGCCAGTGCACGGGCTGCTATCTGCCTGAACTGTACTTCCTCATCACAGCAGGACAATACTCTGAATCATGACTTAAGCACCCATGGAGAAGAAGCTTACGCTGAGGTGATGGTAGGATGGGCTAGGGCAGGTGGAAAAAATGTGCACCAGATAGCATTTTAGCAGTGCACGTTTGAGGGAGAAAAATATATCTTTTAGTTCCCAAACTTCCCACTCCAAAATTAGCAGAAGGTTTGATCAGATAAGTGGTTTAAAGCATATGCATGTCCCTTTTCTTCCTGGGTTTTTTTTTTTAAACATTTGATGTAATGAGGTAGTAAATTTGGCACTTAGATGGAGCATTGAAATCGAAGATGAGGCCATTTTCTCCCTTCTCCCCATTGTAATTTACTTCAATTCACTTATTCTATAGTAATTTAAGTAAATGGCCGGGAAATTATGAGCTCTTTGCTGCATACGATGTTGTAATGATGAATTCATTCAGCTTTTTCTGAAATGTCACAGATGGTTACAAATGCAAACCCAGAATGAGGTGGACTGGAGGGGAGAAGAGGAATTCCCCTCACAGTACAAGTTTCTCTTCACTCAGCACACTTAGATTATTCTCAAACCCTTTAAGCAGATGTATCTGGGGGAAATACCAACCAAATAGGATGATGTGACCAAAGATGACAAAAAAAGCCACGGGAGGGAGGCAGAGGAAAGAGGGAGAGAGTCTTGCACACAGGACAGGCTATTGTCTAGATCTGGACCTTAAGACATCAGAAGGTGTTTGGGGCAGCAGAGGGACAGACCATGTCTCAGGAGTTGCATCTCAGTAAGATCAGCAACAGAGTGAGGCCTCTTTCAATTGCTGCGGAAGTTGATGGGAAGCTTTCCATTGAGTAATACTGCTTGTTTTTGTCATCTATGGAATAAAACCTTGGAGGTGGAAGGAAGCCAGACTCATGAATCAGAAAACTAACCCTCAAATCACCATCTCTCCTGGAGCTGGGACCTTCCCCTTCAGAGGGATGGCCTCTGGGATGCCTTGTTAAGGAGCAGGTGGGTGAGAAGAAGGGACAGGTTTAACTCTTCAGCATTTCAGCATCCTGTGTCATTCTAAGAGCTGTGTTAAATTGCTCCCTTCTCTCTTCTCTGAGGTTTTCCTGTGGCCAATTAATTACAGAGAGAATTCAGAGGCCTTTGTGGGTAGTTTGTCAACTTTGTGCTATGAGTCAAGAGGAGTGCACTTCAACAAGGCCTGGAATGTGGGCTGGGCTTGATGAGGCATTCCCAAATTTGGTAGTTTGTCTGGGACATTTTGCATCCCTTCTGTATGGCCAGTCCATCTTGCTTTTGAGGCAGCTCATGACATGGAGCATGCAGCAAGCAAAAAAAGTGGTGGCAGCCACTATAGAGTCTCAGGAACCTTGAGTTGTTTCCGTATTCACAAAATGGATGCAATATTGCAAAGTCTTTCCTCTGTCTTGCCCTTGATGTGGTAAAGAGCAGCAATGCACAGAGAAAATCAGGACGCCATTCTTCCTTTCCTATTTTATATATAAAGCAATGGTGACAAGAACATGAAAATCCAGACTTGACATAAATATTCTCCTTCCTTCCTATTAAGCAAGAGACTGAGCATAAACATCACTTTGATCTCCAGATCTCACTGTTAAGCCCAAATTTATAGAAAATATTAGTCCTGGAAAAGCCACATACTTCCAAAGAACTGGGGCATTTTTTGGTATGACCTAGGTTCACCTCCTTACCATCTGTTCAGAGGCCACGTCTCCAGGAATGGTTTCCTCCTGCTTCTCTATGTTCTTGTGGCTCAGGCTGATGGCATTACTGCTGTGGAAATTCAAAATACTCGGTGTTCAGCTTGCAGAGGTTTGATCATAACTTGCCAAGTATCCCCTGGGGAGAGGCTGTCTTATTTGAAGAACCTCAGGTGTGTGGGCAAGTTCATGTTGTTTCAGCAGGAACTGGTCTTATTCGTGGTTTGTTATTATGCAGTGAGCTGGAAGAAATGATGAGTGACTTCAGTGACCAATCATACAGTCTAAATAACAAATGCACTGGCACTCAAATGAAGTTGAGGGTCTACTGGCTGATAGACATCTAGCAGATGATGGGCTAGATTATTTGAACAGTCTATGTTACACTCATTTGCCTTCTGCCCTGCTTCTATCACCGTGTAAATTCAGCTGTGTGAAAGTCTTATAAAAGGAAGGAAAAAAAAAAAAAAGAAATGCAATTGAAATAGCCCAGGTATGGAGGAACGAAGTGTGTTTAAGGACCAGTACTAGGGCCCCAGGAGTAACTCTCATTTGGGAGCTTCTGTATTTTAGTGCTGTATATTGCAGTGTTCTATCTGTGGCCTTTTTGGATGTGTTCCTGTGTTACAATTGTTGCTCTTGGACCTCAAAATCACAGGAAAAAGAGGTGATAATGGCAGGACCTTAGGAACAACAAGCTTAAAACAGGAAATAAATTTGGCTTGTTTGTACCAGCTGCTATCTTCCAGGCTATTAGAGTTGCATGGATTCAGCCAAACTCTGACCAGCTATCTGAGCAGATTTCGGTTAACAGCCACAATTGCTTTGAGCTAGCCGTGGCTGTACTGCTCTCGAGCACACAGGAGGGCTCAAGCAAAATCCCAGTTCTCTGTATCCTCTTGGCTGCCCTTACACCATGACTGAGTTTTCTCATGGGAAGGCAGAACTTTTCCATCTTTTCCAGACTTCACTCATGGTGGAATCCTGGAATCTGTAAGACAGAACCCCAGGACTTCTCACTTAAAAGTGCAAGTGTGACAGTCACTGAGAATACAGGAGCACAAGACTTGGACTGAAACACCAGCAAGAGCTGGTGACACTGTTGTGCACAGAGTAATGGCTTTTATTTGAATGTACAAGTACAGAAGCTCATGTCCGAACCTTGAACATACCACCCAGTTTCCTTTGGAAGATGATTTTCAAAAGCATTTGAATTGAATGGCATTGTCAGGGGGCCATTTCAGCAACGTCGCCTCATATTTTTAGATGCTTTTCCTAAGCTGCTGAGAAGATGGGATGGGAACTTGAATGTGTAAACAACCCATATGTTAGGGGAAGGTTGTGAACATGTGTTGGGCTTACTTTCCTGGGGCATAATTATTACAGATATTTAAGTAGCTGAGTGGTTGCACAATACCTTAATTACTGTGTTTAGATGATGCCTGTTCATTGTAGGAGTCATACTCTGTGGCTCTACTTTCTCTTCAAGGTGTAATTTGAACAGTCGTTGCTGAGATGCATGGGTGGCCAGCATGCACTCAAGTTTTCTGCATGGTTCATACAGTTCATAAATGGTTATTCTTCACTCTACATTTCAAGAAGCATCACTTTGTGAACTTGTGGCCTGCTGTGTAAAAGGTGCCAATCCTTTGAAGTAAGAAGACATATTAAGACACATGTGCAATGGGGAGACATGGTGATTCCTCTTACAGGCCACTGCTGGTTGTTTCCTTTTCGTAAATGAAACATATCTGTATCTGCACATGCTTTTACTACCAAATCTGATTGGCATCCAAATTGTTACAGGAGCAGAAGAAATTTTCAGATGAATCTGAGGACGATTCTGGGATGGTGCACTACAAGTACCTGGTGGTACATCTGAGTCCACTCTTTGATTTTCTTTTGAAAGCCTGAACAAAATTAAAATGAAACAAACATTAAAAACAAACAAATGAACAAAAAAAACCCCAACCCCAAAAATGAAAGAAAGAGGAAGAAAAGAGATAGCTTCATTTTCACATAAACCCCACAATGCAGATCCAGGAGAGGGGGTAATTCTACTTGTTTTCAGGGGTTTGCAATCTAAGGTTGCTGCTTGATGTCACCATAACTAGTGGTGAGAAAGGGGCATTTTAGGAAGTGGTGTCTGTGAACTTCTTTCTGTTCAGGGACTTGTCTCACCCCAACAACAAACACATTAGTAGAGAAGGAGTTTACAGTCTGTGTTCTTACTTACCACAGTCTTAGGTAAAATTAAATATATAAACCAAGGAACTTCATCCCCATTTCAATCCCCTAACTCAAACACAAGGGGTCCAGAAACACCTGAGTGTGCTGGAAGAGGTTATCTGAAAATGGAAGGCTGTCAGGTGGTTTGTTACTTCTCAGCCTTGGAGAGCAACTAGCCAGAGTTGTGCCACAGGAGATAACAAATTTGGGCAGGGGAATCAGTAAACAAAAAAGAATGCAAATGAGCAGTGGCCAACACTTCCTAATAGAGGTATCCATGACTGGACTACCTGTGTTGGACCTCAAGGACTTACTCCAGCCTCTCTCAGTCATGTCAATGCTGTCAGCCACAAGTAGACTCACTCAGTCAAGACAGTCCATGCTAAGTACCTCAAAATATGCTATTTCTTAGACCACAGTTAGGATAGTTAGGAGTTCTTCTCTTTGGGGCCCTTTACTGGGAACACGCCTTCTAGATCCTACAGCACAGCATAGGCCTAAACAAAATATTAGTGCCTTACCTCATCTCATGCTGTTTGCTCAGCTGGCTCTTCCTCCATCTGTTTTTTTTTCTAGCTGAATGAATAAACAAAGCCACCCAGTTTAAATGTCTGTGTTACAATTTCTATCTCAGCAAGAGAATATTTCCCAGTAGCTATAGCCACGTGCACAAGAGTAAGGACCTGTGGCAATTAGCAAGTGTGGGGAGAGAATATTGGGTCATGTTGAGGCAGGTTTTTCAGTAATTGTATAGGGGCAACAATTAGAAGAGGCAGGAGACTCATTAGATACGCTAATCCCCCAGAGTAGGCAGTGGATTGCAGAACAGCCATCCAGTCCAAATGATTGCTCATAGTTCATGGTGTGCCTAAAGTACAGTGAAAAAACCTCACCCTCTTCTGAGAGGCAGCTCACATGGGTGCATGTCAGTGATGGGGCTGGGGGAAGCACTGTGGCTTCTCTGCCTCTTCTAGTCATAGCCCTCAGCTTCTGCAAAGCAAAGGGATCCTGGTGCAAAGACTGCTGTCAGTACTTCATCCCTAGCTCATCCCCTAGCCTCCATCTCTTTGCCCTGTGGTGACATTCACAAACAGCAATGCCGGCAGCTCTCAGAAGCAGGGCAGATGCGGTCAGCTGGGATATGAGGAGAAACACATGATGTACAGGAAGATGCTGAGGGAGATAGGTATGCTCAGCCTGGAGAAGAGAAAGATATGTGTAGGGAGGGCATCTAGCTGCCGTCTGCCTTTGCCAAATGACAGATTACAGGAAAGATAGAGTCAGACTCTTCTCCATGCTTAACAAGAATGAGTCCTTCAGCTTCTCTCCTCATATGCTGTGTGCTCCAGGCCTTCACCATCTTGGTGGCCCCTGCCAGACTTGCTCCAGTTTATTGATAGCTCTTTTGCATTGAAGGTGACTCAAAACTGGACATAGCCCTTTGGATACAGCCTCATCAATGCAAAGCAAAGAGGAATAATAATTTCTCTCATTCTGCTGGCTGTGCTTTTGCTAATGTTACTGGAGATGCTGTTGGGCATCATCGTTGTGAAGGCACACTGCTGTCTCATGTTCAACTTCTTCTCCACCAGCACCCTCAGGCCCTTTTCTGCAGAGCTGCTTCCCAGTCAGCCAGTCTCCAGCCTGTCCTGGTGCAAGGGGTTGCTTCATCCCAGGTGCAGAAGTGTGCCATTACCTTGGTTAAACATTGTAAGATTCCTACTGGCACAGTACTCCCACCCATTTCAGTTGCCCTGAATCACATCCCTACCTGCCTGCTAGCATATCAGATGCTTACCTCAATTTGGTGTCATCCTTGAAATTAGAGAGTATGGTCATTCTCATAAATTCAGCTGATGAACTCTTGTTCATGTTCTTATGGATTTTGATCCCCTAAAAACTCACGAGATCTAAAATTGTTAATAAATGCCTTCAGAACAAACTCAAGTTTTTTCACAAAGTGGGAAAGAAAAGCCTAGCTTCTGGACATATTTTAAACAAAATGCTGAGATTTTCTCAGAGCCACAGGATCCTGGGGCCTCAGGGTTACAGGAAATACCATGAGACCTCATTACAAGTTAACACTTAAGCTTATGGTTTAACTACATGCCTTTTGGTGTTTTGTAGTTTTATAGTCACCTGTTCTTTCTGGGATTACTATATATCCCTAATATATTGCACATGGGCTACAGTGATGCACAGTAGGGTCACAGGAAGGTGAAAGTTGTTTACTACGCCTCTGCCCTGCCCAGAACTGGTTCCTGTGAGTTTCACAGGATGGGATGTTTTTAGTTCTCATGAAGAGCTCTCTGGGAAGAGTGAGTGCTGCAGTTTTGAAGCACAGTTTGCCTGGGATATTTAGTGTCTTTTTGTCCTGAAAGAGGCTAGTATCACCAGTGGGCTTGTTTGTATCCCTCTACAAGGGCAAGATCTTGGTCCATCATGAAGCCAATGAAGGATATGGTACCAAGGACACGCAAAAAGCAATTGTCTTTGAATAGCCTGAGACAGAATTTGTCAGTGCCTGAGGCAGTGGCTCCAATTAGGACTGCCTCATGAAAAAGGCAAGCAGAATTACTGCTTGAAAGAAGGATGTGAAACACACCTTGCTTGACCGTTGGAGATTGACCACAGTATAGAGGATGCTGCTGCATCTGTGGATGCTAGCAAGCTTTCCAAGTGCCTGGCCGGTGTGTCTTGCACAGCGGTTACAAAGACCACCAAATCTGGAGACAGGAAGGAATTTCAAGTCAAAATGGGCTGCAAAACCAGGGTTGGGTTAGTTGTTGTTTTTTCTTCTGTTATAGAGGTGTAATCTACTTATTAGGCACACATGGGAATTTCACTTATCAAATTCCTCTCCCTTGCAGGCACAGAGGACATTGTCAATAACCTTCAGCTCTCTTGCTGTCTTCCTGGAGTAGGAATTTTTGTTGTTTTGGAGCAGGTTTTTTTGGTAGAGAAGCTTGCTTAAGAGCATTAGAGTTGCTCTATAGCTGTTGGAGTGCAACCTTGTGTCCCTATCAGGGCTGAGTGACTACTCAGTGGTTGCCTCTGACTGCAGGAGGCTGGATTAGACAGCCTGAGAGATCCTGCTCTATGTTCTGCATCAAGCCAAGCAGAGTGTATCACACTCTTCTATAATGGACAAGTGCTGCTCTTCTGAACCAAGTTCCATCAGGAAAAGTTCTGTCTTAGGGTGTCCCCCAGACCAAGCTACCAAGATCTGCTGACCAACCCTTGCTGAATTTTTGCAAAAGGAACAGGAAGTACTGTTTGCTCTCTATTTACAAGTATATGACCTGTTAGCAAAGTTTTATCCTAGGCTCTAGACCGTTTCTCAGCTGTCTGCTGCCCTGATTGGAATGAAAATTTTAATGGCTTCTCAAACAGATCTTCTCACAGATTTGGTCCAGATGGAGTACAAAATATGCTGGAGCATGTATAAACCCCCCGTGAATCAGAAGAGAAAGAGGTAGGCCACCAAGTTGCCAGACTGACTGTTCCCGTGCTGTCTACACATCCTCATTGACACAGATAAAGTCCCAGATGCTTCTTTGAAAGGCAAGCAGGTATATGGCAGACTCCATCTTGTGTAACACCTAATAGAAAGTCTGAGCCACCTCCCAAAAGATGAGTGTCATGTCTCCCCACCTTTGATAAAACATTGTTGACAAATAGCAGGTTTGCCATAATTAGAACCATAATAACTAGGAAGTGCAGCTCAGAACCAATTCAGGCGTCCAACTCTCTCCAGCTGCTATTAAAGCTGATGTCTCAGGCAATCAGCTGCAAATGGGTATTATTTTCTAATTGAATCCACTGCTCCCTACATGTGAGATGTGAATGAATGAGGTAAACACACGTGCAGCCAGCAAAACTCATAGCTGGCTGTCATCCCTTCAGTGCCACTAACAAGGTCCTCATTCATCCCAGAAGCTGTGGGGACCTTACTACAGTTTTCCAGGGGCCTCAGGGTCCAAAACTGCTTTATTTCTGATGTTTTGATTAAGGGTCTGCTTAAAGCTGCAGAGATACTCTGCATACAACAGGGGACTTTCAAATGCACCCCCAAGGTGAGTGTCTGCAAGTCATGCAATAGGGCTGAGCTGGGAACTGTGAAATATCTATCCCAACACAATAATCACTCCACCTGCTTTATCTGGTCTTGGCTCCAGCCTTCACTCTGTTGGAGGCTGTCCTATTTTGCAAAAACCCTGTCTTACAGTGTTAGAGTCCCAGCTCAAGCATTGTGGGGAGATTAGCAACACAAGACTGGCCTTTCCTGGTTGGAGTGCCCTATCCATACCTCATGGGAAGTCTGCCAGTGCATTCTGTACTTGTGAATGGATAGAGGTGTTTTTCTTCTTCACCCCTTGTAGACTTGTGATGCCTGCATAGAGTGGGGACTGTAGGGTTACTGTCCCCTGACTCCTGCAAGTGCCTCGTCCCTCCTGGGAATAGTTCAGAGCAAAGTTACCTTGTCTCTGGTACCCATCAGCATAATGCAGTAATGTCTGATCAGAACACAAGGAAGGGTGAAGATTTCATTAGATGCACATGTTAGGGCTGCTTCTGACATTTTATATATAGTGGGCCTTTCTCCCTTCCATAGCAAGTAAGTGCTTGAGATGTTAAATGACAGTGGGCTCTCCATACTCCCCAGCTACTTCACTACCTTGTTTGGAAAATGTTTGGCTTTGCTTCTAGCCTGCATTCATCTGGTATCCATGTCCACCCTCTAGATTCTGTTTCATGTTTGCCTATAAATTAGAAACCACAACTGTCAGAAAACTTCCTTTCATATGGAAGCGTGCAGAGGTATGAGGTCTCTTTCTAAGCTAAACAGATGGGCCTCATTCACCTCCCACTGGGAGAGAGGCTATCCAGCCTGCATCCTAGCATTCTTGCCACTTTTCACCTGAATGCTTTCTGTGAGTCAGCAAGCACTGTGTGACTCAAAATACACAACGGGCAAAACAGCCATGAACTAAATTCAGTGCTTGCTAAAGAACATGCAGGTGTTATTCTGAGGATCAACAAACCCTCTAATGATGGTACTGGATGGTACAGAAAGGTGTGCTGTGCTGAAGGAAGGTGGGAGGAGGGCTGTCGCTGTTTATACCGGGAGCGGAGAGATGCAGCAACACACAGATTCAGCAAGAGAAGGCAAAAGAAGCCACTTTATTAATTTATATCCCCGTTTTATATACCCTAGCCCCATAGGGCAATTGGTCAGTGATCACCCATCTCCTAGG
>WUAM01000311.1:3454873-3494077 GCA_024336885.1 Actenoides hombroni
AACGGAATAGACCCTCTTCCGGGCTTAAAAATACCTGTGACCATCTCGGAAAAAGCCACCTTAAAAACGTCAATTGAAATTTCCTCTCATTGACCCCCCCCCCCCCCCTTATATAAGTAAGTAAATTAACTGCAATGAGATTTATACAAGCAGCACAGAAAACACCATGTCTAGAATACTGTCTTCAGTGCTGCTCAGTCATGAAAAGTAAAGCAGAAATAGGGGAGGAGTGGAGTTGTGACAAAAATAGTTACAGTAGCAGACACATTACCAAAAGAGAAGCTGAAAATCCCTGGGAGTGTTCAGTTTGGACAGGAGACAAAGAAAGAGACCCAATACCAGTGAGGACTCTAATGGGCAGAACAGAGAAAGCAAGAGAAGAGGGTTATCAAAGCAGATGAAAAAAAACCCTGAACATATACATATAAATATATGTAGATGTACGTATATGTAAATATGTATGTATGTAAATATATGTATATACCAGTAAATTGCATATACTGGAAAAATAAAATACTGTTTTGATTTTTATCCAGATGATGTGTCCCTACTACCTGCAGTGTGGCCATGCTGCTGTACCATATGGCAGGATTTGCCTCCTGTGCCTGCTGAAGCAATGCCAGGGCTCCCCTGGGGATGAGTCCCAGGGTCCCTGTAGAACTGAACCCTGCTCACCTGAGGGAAGGAGCAGCCCAGGAGCCCCTGTGCTTTGCCTGCAAAAATGCTAGGCTTTAAAAGCCTGAGCTCTTAACAGAGTCACGAAGTTTCATCAGACAGAGATTTGAAGTGTGGGTGGATAAAGCTAGTGGATCAAAAAGATTTGTTTCACACCCACTCTGTATTCCCCAAGCTTGAGTGTAAACAAGTACACTCAGTGAAAGCAAAATTGTAGGTACAGGGAATATACTCCCCCTCGCAACTTACAGGTGCTTTTCTGCATGCTCCCAAAATACCTAAGTGCACTGATAAATGATTAATTTCTGGTCTTGTATTTGTCACGCAGGTCTGACAAGAGAAACTGAATGGATCCCAATGAATGGAGATAATTTGAAATATTTTATATATTTGTATGAAAACTATGAACTTACTAACTCCTCAGCAGTCCATAGGAAGCAGCTTCTTTGTACATTTATATCAACATTTTCATTGTCTATTTTCTTTAACATATGAAAGTACTTCTGAAATAAAATAGAACACAGCACCTGGCAATGAATGTGCATATATTCAGGAATGAATTTGACCTGAGAATGGGGAATACTGTAATTTGAAGTTTGAGCAAAAGTAGAATAAATACTTAAAAATATACATACGTGTATATATATATATTTGCAATTAATTTGGTTTCTTTCCTTTTGGAAAAAAATTGGTATGGACAGAAGAGTTTTAAAGTTGTTTGGCAAAGTGCAGAATAAATGAGGAATGTAATGTCTAATTTCCTATTGTGTACTCCTGGTCACAGAACAGGAATCGTGTATCATGTGTAAAAAAGGAAATAAAAATATTAAAAGGCATAGTCTTTCTGGTAAATTAGCTAAATCCTTATTTTGGTGCAGAGCCAAAGTATTTCTTTTTCTTGAGAATCTAAAATGCACTGATGTTCTGACATGCATCACCTTTACTCTATGCAATGAAAACAGGAGATGTGAGCTAGCTGACAGAAAACCTGAAACCTTTATTCAAACAAAGAGGTCATCCACCCTTGATGGAACATGCTCCTTGATATAGGTTGAAGGATCACTATCTTCAAAAGCCCAAATAAAAAGGGGACATTGAAACACTGATGATGAGCAAAAATCAAGTATGATCGCACTTTTACATGCGATGATTGATACTTGACACTTTTTTATATGGACTGTACATAAATGAAGACTGTTTGATGCATATTCTATTTTTGGAAATGAGATCTTATTGTCAGAGAAATTTAATACGCTGTGTCTCCTTGGTCTCTCTTGTGTTATTTACTGTGAAGGGATAAGAGGAGCTGTTTTGTAATAATACTCTACTGTTGATTGAAACTATTCTACTTGCTCTGAAACTCTCTGCCTGGCTCTTCTTTATTCAATTAAAATAATTATTCTGGTTAGAAAACAGATTTCAAGATGAATCTTCCTGACAATGGCATCCATTTAATTCTTGTTTGCTCCATCAGACAACACAAAAGCTAACTGGCAATATTTTTGTATTTTAAGTTATTACATACATTTGCATGGCTTTGTACAGGAAATTAGAAAGAAACCCTACTCACTGCAGCTCAATTAAAAGGACATTCTTGTATTTTTTTCCTTCAATATTCAATACCGATGTTGCTTACTATACCATTTCATCCTTATACGCTCATGGCTCATTTCCTTTAATGCATTCCTTGGAGCTGAACATCCCCAAAAGACAGGTTGAAAGTGTCAAGAGGCAGAATGCATCAGGACCACCTTTCATTTACATACCGACAAGATTAACATGTCTATTCAATTGAAAATGAACAATTTCCCCCCACACTGCATTATCAGTCACTGATATTGGACTGCATTGTTCCTGCCAGTATGGAAGTGATAAAAAGAGGAGAAAACAAACAATCCCTTGAGCCTAAAGCATGTTGAAGACAGGATGAGTCAGGGCCTCTGCTTTTATTATTCTTTACTCACTTCAAAAATACTAATTTCAGAGAACTGCAGGAAAGTAAAGCCACATTTTTTTTCTCCTCTTTTCACGGTTAAACTTCATAGTCGAACTTTCAGGAATTAGGGAAAGCTGGGACCACATCCCAGTCATCATGTCTGAATGTGTAAGTGAAATAAAAAAAAAAATCCCCATCCCTGACCCAAACGTCTGCTTCTTTTGCCAGATTCCAACTCCTTGCTCACAAATGGAGGGGTACCACCAATGACCACCAAAACATCTTCATGGAGAGGAGGCACTAGGCAGAGGCAAAAAATATTTGTCCTCAGCTTCATTTTTACCTTAAATGAAATTTCAAAATATATATAATTTTAAACCATTTCGAGCCTGACAGCTAGAGGGTGGGGGGATCAGTGAGGACCCTGAATCAGATCTTAGCACTACAAGGAATCTTTTTGAAAGTATAATGTTAACAAATAAATGCTAGGAAAAAAAAGGCTATGAAGGCTCTCTGTATCTAAGCTAGAAACTGTTAACAACTGTTCTAAACTAGCGTGTGACAGTGATGTAACTTTTCATCTAAGTCCTAGGAAGGGGTCTGACTGTACAGCACACATAGACCAGGGAAAGATCCCCCAAGCAACTCTGCAGTCTATGACTTCTGGCACAGAAAATTTTGCCTCATGAATATTAGATTTTGGCACAAATTTAGGGAAAGTTTGAAGTCTCACAATGAAGCACAGAAATACATCATAACAGATCATGCTAAAAGCATGCCTATTTCATGTAGTTACCTGGCAGCCTTTGTCAGTATGAGCCAAATTTGCTAACAGCTACATACTAACACCTTGCTAATGAGATGATACATGACCAGCCCTAGGCAGTGAAACCAGAGGAATGGTTGCAGCAAAATAAACCGTTATCAAAACTGAACCACAGAGAGATAAACTCCCCTTGACCCTACAACTCCTAAACTGCTTAATGAGGAACTCATGAAATAAAGCAAAATAGCTGGATTTCAATGTCATCCCTATGCTCTGGTCTCCATATGGTGCTGCTGTAACAGAAAATCAAAGGTATAGTATCGCCCTGGTGTTATTAAGTTCCGTGCATGTGAGGTGGAGGAATAGTTGTTGGGTTGGGTTTTTGTTTTTTTGAGAGAGACTTCTTTAATCTAGTTAGATTTTTCTGAAAAAAATGCTCAACAATGCGATGGAGACATATTCTGTTAGAAAAACAGAAATAGTTGTCGTACTGTGCCCATGACAAAGGGTTTAGTCTAATGAGACACCAAGACTGACCCATTCAAAGAGTGACTTTTGTCATCCACTGGACAAAAATGTGCTCTAATGATTTCTCTGATCATGTGCATGGAAAAATCCAAAACCATTTAACTTAGGGGTAAACATAAAAGTAGAGGTAAAATAATAATTACTGACAACTCTTGGTGAGTTTGAGTGTATTTCAGTTGATTACTCTGGTTTAACCACTGTCAATTAAAAGATTATTATGCTTCTGCATTTCTAAGGCAAATAGTGTTACTTGCCTTAAATGTCTGGAGGCTTGGTTTTATGCCTAACTTGAATTATAAAACTAAAGCAGCAGTTTTGTGTTTTCTCTGATGGTGTAAGCTATTGTTCTTAGTAGTAAAAATGAGGCCCCACTGTACTACTTTACTTACTGTACCAGCAAAACATCTGTAGCTACATGCAACTGTGTTCATGGATGTGAATTCCCAAAATCAAAGTCTTGAGACTCAGACCATTGAGTTCAGTGGCATCTTACCAGGACTGTGCTCAGTGCAATCACAAGGGTGATAAAGAAGGCTCTTTTGTTTTTCTCTTGTTCCATGCAGTCTGTAAATTTTTTATGGGAAGATGTAATAAAAATCCGGCACTTTGGCCATTTTGTATTATAAAAAATTGATGTTGAGAGAAGAGAATCAGAGAAGGCTGTCCAAGGAAAATAGTTGCATTTTGCTTGGTAATAGCTTTAAGGCAAGAATGTTGAAACAATTTTCTTTTGCCCCCATGACTAAGTCCTGGTTTCTCTAAAGTGTGCACATTTAATTTGAATGAGTTTTTGCTTTGTAAGCAAAGCAGATTAGGTAATGTGCTTGGAAAAAAAAAAAAATCCTAATTTTGGTATACGAGCTGCCTAGTACTGATGGTGTATGAATAATTACAAAGGAAACTCCCCCTAAAGCCAGTTTTTCATCCCTCAGAAAGTGCTGCAGCTTTGCTCCTTACTTTATGCCCCAAGATAATACTTCTCTAGAGACAAAAGTCTAAGGGTTGGATATAAGATCAGTCAAACTTGATAAAATCCAGTTTTCCTGTGTCTTTGGAAGCTGCCTAAACCCATTTATAAAATAAGCACATCTGTTCGTATGTTATGCTCACTTCCCACTACTTTACTTTGCAGTAACTACGAAGTAGATGTTTTCAAAGACATCCTACAAAAGACTGGTGACTAACTGCAATGGCAATAGCAAAGTGCAATAGCAAAGTGCAATTACTGTGGGCCTGATACCAAATCTGGGTTTCATATGTACCGGTGTTTGGTAAATCCCGTCTGGTAACTAATTAAATTTGATTTTGTCTGGAAGTCGTACTGTGAAAACTGACCTAATCCTTTGCTTTATTTTTAGTGAAACTGGAATTAGATTTGTCTTTCTTACAGATGATGCCTGCTTAACATTTTTTTTTTTTTTTTTTTTTTACAGGTACTGCAATACTTTCTATTGAGGGTATTCATCTAATACAGTTGTTCTTCATATTCATCGAATACTTATGACTTTCCTAACTGATCATTTGCAGGGTCAGAATGGGTCTTAACAGATCTCCCTTTCAGCAGGAGGCTGATAATCCAAGCCTTAAAATGAGCAGAAATGCAGAAGTCAGCGTTCAGCTCAACTGGACATTGTAACGACACAACACATAGTATTTGTCCTTTGTAGGACAAAACATGGTGTTGACCATGTAAGGCAAGTTTGGACACAAGGGGCAGGATTCACATGCCTGATTGGATATGAGGAGAATCCATATGAGTAGATGGACTCATCAAGTGCAGGGGAGTAACGCAAGTGGGGTGATTCTATGACTCACAGAGACTGAGATGGGGAAGGTGGGTGTGAGAGGCAGAAAAGGACATAGGTGTAGGTTTCTGCTTTGAGAAACAAGTCAGGAAGAGTGATTTCAGAGCTACCAAGATCCCTGCTGTCATACCACTTCTTTACTTCTGCTCAAATTTTCTAACAGGTAGCTCAGCTCACCAGAGCAGGTCCAGGAGGCTGCAGAAAGGTATGTGCTGGGCTGACACATGACAGATGACTTAGAGGAATGCCAAAGACCTGAGGTGAAATCTCAAGGCCCTTTGAATCCTTACTGTAACTGAACTCAGGAAAACCATGTTGCTCCTTGCTCCCAACCAATAGTCCTGGTATGTGCTGCAGTGTTGATTTGGACATGCAGTGTGAGTGATGGAAGCTGGAAGGGTTGAATAATTAGGGCTCTACTTCTCAGTGTTGCTGGTTGCCATCAGAGTTGCTGCCCAGGCTGGGCTTGGCCTGGTGGCTGCATCTAGAATTTGGGAAGGTCAGGAGAATATCCAGTTCTGTGCTTTCCTCCAGAAACTAGCACAAGTTCTTAACCGTCTTACTGCACAGTCAAGTAGCAAACGCACAAACACAAGATATCAGTAAAGCACTCTGCCCTGTGAAGACACATAGAGCACTCCTCCTCCCTTTTTCCATGACAGCCACATGTCACTGGAGCTGGTGTATGGTTTACCAGCCCTCTAGCTTTCACAATGTTCTCAGCGCTTCTCGCATACTTACTGCATGCACATCCGTGCACTCATCCTCCATTTTTATTGCTGAAGGTTACTGAGGATAAATGAAAGCCTCCAATGCCACTTTCTGTGGCCAGTTTAGATCTTTCAGATAATCTCCCATGAGGTCACCCACCCCTTCTAAATGTCATGCACACATGTGATCTGAAAGCCTTCACAGGCTGTCCTTACGCCTGAATGACATCCCAGTCACTCTGGCACTAATGCCTCCAAATAAGGCCACATCTTAATTCCTTGCTTTGCCTGTTTCTCCAATAAAATGCCACTGACCATCCTTGCACTGAGACTGGCAAGTGGGGCAATGTGATGGGGGAGAGCTTTGCAGAGAGCAAGAAAATGACACTGGATAGCACCACACAGTTGAGCAAATTCAGTCAGCATCAAATTTGTGTAGTTGTTGTGACACAAATGGGACATTTGGGCTCTTCCCTAGCCCCTGAGAGAAGAATGTGCACTGCCTATGCCATGTGTCTAACAAATCATGTTGCTGTCCTATAATCAAGGTCCAGGTCATCTGCTGATGTAGTGTGGTACCATGCCATCCATATTGCTGAAGCTATGCTGGTCTGCACTAGCAGTCACTTTTGCCTTCAGCCTCAGAGAATCAGGGAGAGAGAGTGACACTCAGAAGAGAGTAGGCTTCAAGGGAGTAAAAAAGATGAACAGCATCCTTCACCCTGTGGGAGGGTGAACTTAATTTCCTGAATTGGTAGTTCATGTATAAAGCCCACGGCTCACCAGCGCTTATCTGGAAAAGGGCCCCAGTCTATCATGGGCTCTGGAGGAGCCTGGGGAAGAGTGTGATTCAGGAAGGCATCAGGTGGAACCACAGCTTCCCAAACCCACACACAGGGGTGGTGAGAGGCCAGGACAGCAGGGAAGAAGGAACTAGGGGCCTCTCCTTCCCTCTTCTCCCCCCCAGCAGGAGCTGGGCTCTGCCACCCTGGTTTCTTCAATGGTCGTCCCCATCCAGCCTGCTTGATCAAGACTTCCTGCCCCGTTGTCCTACAGGGAGCTCCTCCCATCCATGGTGTTGCAGCCCAGGTGCCCAGGATTTCTAGTCCTTCCCCACAAAGCAAAGACTATCTCAGCCCTCCAAGAGCTTCTTTAGTTTGGCTGTTTTCCACTGCAAGGTCATCTAGTTTGCTTGAGCAGCAAGTGAACCAGCACACTGGGGAGGTGATTTTACATTGTAAGATGGCACAATTATTTCAGGAAACACATGTGTATGTCAATGCGGAGTCATTATTCTTCCAGAATTTGGCTCATTGTGTCCCAGCATGCACAATGGTGTTGCATTGCTCAGCAAAACTTTACCAAGAGCAGTGTCCAACTCCTATTTCTCCTGCACTTATATTGACTTGCTATGGGACAGGATAAATTAGATAGAAGAAACATGGCTGATTTTAGATTCTTGCTTATGGATTCTTTTGATTTACTGATATTTTACACACCTTGCTCCTTCTCATCAAGGGAAAAAAAAAAAAAGTGACATCCAGAAATGCAAATTCCTAATATGCAGAACTATTTCTACTCTACCAATTTCATCTAAGATAGAAAGCTGCCTACTTCAGTTATCTTTATATGAGGCAGGGGAAAAAAATGAAAAAAATGAAAAAAAAAAGGAAAAAATAACTCTGACATCAGGGGTGGTGGAGTTAATTTTTGTATTACTCCAGTCAGTTGTCAAAAATGTGTTCTTTGCAGATTGATCTCGTCAGAAGTGCTCAAGTTGTGATATCTCTGGGGAGCAGCTTTTTAAAGAACAGTGATGTTGGGCAATGACCTTCCAATGGCTCTTCATGTGAAGAAAGGCAGTGCTTTCAGGAAGACACTTTGCATGACCTTTGTCGTATACATTTTCATCTTACTAATACGCTCAGTAAATTTTCCAAACAGAACAATTATAGTGTCTCCAAAGTATCACACATCAGCATGTGACCCAAGCTTTTTCCTGTTTAAGGTTTTTGTTTTTCATAGAAGCGTCTCTAATTAGAACATCACTTGTGTGAACCACTAAAGCCTGATAAGACATATGCCTCATAGTTCAGAGGACTTTATGATTGAAGGTTTATTACGAGCAGAAGATCCTAGCATAGAGTCCTCAGAGGGATTCAAAAGACCATCTAATCCATCTCCATGCCTCCAAGCTCAAGCAGCTATATTTGCCTAATTCTAGGCAGATTTGTAGGGACTATATTCTTTACAGCACACTTTAAAGACCCATCCGTGATAGCAACCCTACAACCTCCCTAGGCAACCTATCCTAGCATTTTGTTATCTTTACTGTTAGAAAGTGTTTCCTAATTTAAGACTGATACTATTGGCCTGCATGGGAACTTACAACAATGAGTAGAGCAATCAAATTAGAAAATTATATCAATCCTATCAATTTCCTTCCTAGGGAATTCCCATCTTTATAGTTCCCAAGGCATGATTAATGTGCATGTAAGGGAGTCCCAAGTGCTGACCTTGGTCTCTTGTGATTATTCTAGGTCAGATGACAAAAATAATGATTCTTAAAAGAAAGTAAGCTGGTTCTTGCTGAACCCAAGCAGAAGCTAAAGAATTCTGGTCAGAAGAAGAACTAGTAGCTCCCAGTCATGTGAAGCTTCATTTTCTTTAATGCCTATATAGACCAAAACCAAAAAGACAGGAGAAAAGGAAGAGGAGAAATGATTAAAAGTTTAAAAGTCAACCCCAAACCACTGAACCAGTCAGAGGGTATAGCTTAGCACACAGTGTATTGGCTTCACAGGTTAAGTAGCTCAGACAAATATGCAGGTGATTGATGTCATTAAAAATTATGTAATTCAAATGAAAAGGGTCAGCATGAAAAGAGTTAGGGCACAAAATCTGATAATAGGTTCCCCAGCAATTCTTCTGACTTGGATTTTTGATCATGATGAAATGAAATGTAGGCATAAGAAATAACTGTTAGAGAGCATTTCTTGTCTGAATAGTCTTAGGAAGTTGAGATGAGGCTAGTAGCTAAGATGAGCTGAAGCTTTTTGTCGCTGTTTATACCGGGAGCAGAGAGATGTAGCAACACATAAATTCAGCAAGAGAAGGCAAAAGAAGCAACTTTATTAATTTATAACCCCGTTTTATATACTCTAGCCCCATAAGGCGATTGGTCAGTGATCACCCATCTCCTAGGGTGATTGGCTAAAGTCCTACAACGCCCATTTCAAAATATTTTTCCAATGTACCATAAACAGAACTTAACAAAACACCAGGTGTTGGTCCAGTTTACAAAAAACATCCTACTGTTTTTCATAACTTGTGTGAGAAAGGCAGGACTCTCACTGAATATTGTGAGAACCTGAGAAAATCCCTCTGCTAGCAGCTTTTCAGCATCCACAGAGGGCCCGTGAGCAATGCAGCAGGATTTGGAAAGAAAAGTTGCCTCCACAGAGGAACAACTTCACAGGGTTCACAGCAGAGCAACAAGAAGAGTTACTAGAGGAGGACTGTGGTTACTGGGGGTAACCCTAAGTGGGATGCCTGCATGTTGTGGAGGCACCAAAGAGTACAGTAACTTGCTGTTTGGAGTTGTCCTCTCCAGTATAGCTGTGAGGTGCTACTGTTGCTCTGAAACAGCCAGAGATACCTAGAGGCAGACCAGCTCCTAGATACCATAGATCCTGGCAGGCTTGTTGAAGTCAGAGCATAAGATGCCCTGCAAGCAAGGAGCAGGGCTTGAGAAATCCACAGGAAAACCCTTCTCATTTTAAGAGAAGCAGGTCAAGGTAGAGAAAGACATACTGAAATGGCTGGGATGGTGAGATACTGATGCAAAGGACCTGATGCAATCACCTCAGCACAGTTCCTGTTCCTCCTGGCTTGTGTGAGTGTTTCCTCAATGCGTGAGCCATACATTGAGAGGGCGACACCACTCCTTTCTCTACCCTTCCCATGCCCAGGAGCACTTCTGACCGTGAGAAAGTTCTGACATGCAAAGAAGACTCCTGTAACAACGCCTTGCTTGCTGTCAGCTGAAAGCAAGTGACACCCTTGCTAATGAGTAGTTTCAGAAAGAAAGCAAATACACAAGGATGCACTCACCTGTCCTGGGTGATCGCTGCTGTCTCCCATGGGTGGAATTGCTGGGGCTTTTCAGCACATCTGCTGCTAGCTGCCTGTCCTTGTTTTAGCTGGGATAATGCTAATTGGTTTTTTCTTCTTAATAGCACACTTCTCAGTAGCTAGAATAGTGCTGTGGTTTGGATTTGGTATGAGAAGAATGCTGATCATTTACTGATGTTTTCAGTTGTTGCTAGGGAATCAAAGACTTTTCAACTTCCCGTGTGTTGCTAGCACGCAGGACCACAAGAAGCTGAGGGGCAGCATGGCCAGGACAGCTAACCTGAACTAGCCAAAGAGATATTCCCTACCATAGAATGTCATCTTCAGTATATAAACTGGGGGGAGTTGGTCAGAAGGGGCTGATCATTGCTTCGGTATTGTTCAGTGGTTGATGAACATTTGTACATTGAACATCACTTGTCCTTTTCTTAGGTTTTATTTCTCTTTTTGTTATATTCCTTTTCATTACTATTATTATACTTTATTATTATTATTACTATAGTTTAGTTTAGTTTAGTTTAATTATTAAACTGTTCTTATCTTGCCCCATAGGTTTTTCCTTTTTTTATTCTCAATTCTTCTCCCTGTCCCACTAGAAGGGAGGAAGAGTGAGCAAGTGGCTGTGTTGTTGGCTGGTGTTAAACCATGACACTATATCACTGCAGTAAGGACGCATCCTATCTAGGTGATCAGAGGGGCCTTAGAGACCTTCATCCTGACAGATGCTGCCCTGAATATTGTGCATCTGGGCACTGCTTGTGCAGGGGTTCTTCCTGGAGACTTCCCAGTTCTTTGGTACAAAGGTGCAAAATCCCTTCAAGATCATCCACCAGTGGGAAATAGAGCAAAAAAGTAGCTCCATAGATTCCTGCAGAATTTTGGAGGTTGCTATCCCCTAGACTACAGCCAATGCACATACTGAAGACCCTGACGCCACCTCTGCTCCCCATCACCCCCCTGTAATTAGCAAGTCACCCCACGGGAGCCTCTGGCTGGCAGAAGGTGAGAGAGCCACGTTGCACATGTGAGGGTAGTTTGGGAGCCTGGCTTGCAGCGTCCAGAGGGAGTGTCTGCCACCGTCAATAGCATTTCCAAAGAAAGGAGCCAAATCCACCCACATGGGTCACGAAGACTGTCTTTCTGCCACACGCCTTCCCTCTTGCCCAGTTCTGGCAGCACCCCATTGTTCCTCACATGTTGCCCTGCGTGCAGGGGAGGCTCAGCAATGCCTGCCAGGCCCTGTCACCTGTTGATGTGATTTCAGATCCAAAACCTCTGTCAAATCCAGGCATTTCAGAGGAAGGACTGGGATTTGGGCTTTGATTTGGTTTGACAGGAGGAGTGGAAATTTTAAGGTCCATCAGAAATCTGCAGATGCCTCTAATGTGATTGAGAGGATATAGTAAAAAAAATAGTAATATGTAGGCTTGTGTTCATGGAAAATAGTAAATAGAACAGGGCTTTCTGGTCAAATTCTGTGATTTTTAATTTTTTTCCCCTGTTCTCTAGCCTCCCCATGTTTGTTTTCCCCATGGCAACAGCTTTGCAATTCCCTGCAGAAGTAAACTCATTGTTATTTCAACATCCCCTCCAGACTCGTCAGCCTTTACTCCAACCTCAGAGGCTGGTAGGCACTTATAAGACAGAGAGAGCCCAGAGTGAATCCCAAGCAGCTGGCTTCCAGTGTTTATTCATCTTCTCAAATCTTGAGTCTTTTAAAGAGATCTTCCTCCTGCTCCATTCAGGGACCGCTGCTTTTCCAGAGATCCCCATATGGCTTTTCTTACTTCGGGTGTGAGCTCAAAATCCTCCTTTTAGGCAGGGTGCATGTACTTTTCAAGCTAAACTTATAATTACCTTAAAAGTTTAAAGTGCTGGTCTTCTTTCTGCAGAGGGGACACGTGTGTACAGAGGCAGTCAGGAGTGCTGGCAGGAGCAGAGACCGCAGAAGCGGACAGGAAGGGCAGAGGGACCACTCACATCAGCGATCTCTCCCTCAGAAATTTAGGTCCAGATCAAGCAATGTCCTTAACTATGAGTTTAAATTTAAGCATCTGAGTCAATTAAAGACAAGCTTATGCACTAATGAGCTGCAAAACGTGTCCCAACAGAGCTTGGAGTGGCAGAGAAAGCAGCACAGGTGATCAGGAGTGGTCAGCACAGATTTATGAATGGAAAGTCATGCTTAACTGACCAGATAACCTTCTGCAATGAAGTGGGGGCCACAGCAAGGTGCCCTACCAGCTGTGAGCCATGCCATGTCACTTGTCTGCATGATCCATGTACATCCTTGTGTGTAAGAGGGTACTGTGATGGGAGCAGCTAATGAAGGACCTCAAGGGATGAAATTTGAGAAGCTGGAATTCTGGGCAACTTCTCTCAAATGCTTGGGTCTTCCCACTGTCCTGGGAGACTGTCAAACTCTGCAGTGTGCATGAAGAGTTCAGAGGAAATTTTGCCTCTGCTTTGCCTCCCTGACACATTCCTGTGGCTGGGGCATGGCTGCTGCTCTGGCAGATGGTAGCAGGTCATCATGGGATGAGGGGCTGTGCTTAGGGGTGCTTTCAACCAGCTGGATGTCAGGAGACCAGCCTGGTAAGTACCTTCTCAGAGGACTTCCAAAATGCCTAGCAAACTCATCACTTAGTTCTTGACAGCTGTTTGTCTGTGTGTGGTGTATGAAAAACTGGCCAGCTGCTGTATCTCAGTGGTTTTGGTGCTTCTGTTGCACCAAAACAGCTCCACTCCATTCAGTGGCTGTCCTGAGATGATTGTTTTTCCAGCACTAGGAGGGGTGAGAGAGAGAAGAAAATGAACCTGATTTTCTTCTGCCAGATCTTTCCCAGGCTGTGAGGAACTCAAAACATGCACACAGCACAGTCCCTGATGCCAGCTTGTCCTCTCCTGTTTGGTGAGAAGGGAGTGAAACAATGACTGGACTGGGGTTTAGCCTTCTTCCTGGGCACAGAAGAACTGCTCTTGCAGGTGAAGGAGTGATTTTGTTTTTGTCCATTTGCATCACTCTAGACCTAGAAGCCTTCCTGTTATCATGTATTAAGCAAGCGTCTAATGGTTTTGTTTTGGAAGGTTCTTTCTTCTCACATACCCTGTCCTTGCAGAACCATTAGCTGGGCACCCTGCACATTTATGGATTTACTAGACAATGTTTCGGAGCTGAATTACTGGCTCTGTGCTGCAGGATGGTGGCACTGAGCAGTGCTTGCCTGCAGAGCCAAGGGACATGGATAACACTTTTAAATAGTTATTTTTCTGCCTTTCAGTTGCCTGAATCTAGTCAGAACAAGGATGCCATTACCTGTCCTGAGCACTGGTACCTCTCTGCCTCCTTTAGGGAATGTGGTCTGGCAGCGGTGGTGCTTAAAGAGCATCAGCCAGAGAAAAGAGAATGAGAGAGAGACAGCTTTTTGTAAAACAGTCTGTGACCCACATTGCAGCCAGCTACAGAGACAGAAGGTGTCCAGCATCGTCATGGTTAGGCTCATGTTCCTGTCTTTCACAGACACACTAGTGCACACACAGAAACTTGTTATACTTGAAACAGTGTCCCTGGTGTTTTCAGACCTGCCTCCATCACTAAATGACAACACATATGATCTCCACACTATATGTGCAAATCCAAAAAAAACCCCAAACATTTTCAGTGGAAGGAAATGTTGATGTTTCAGCTGAAATGCCAGAAATGTTTTGGACAGAAAAAGGGGTTTTTTCAGAGCTGGATAGAATTATCCCATGGAAAAGTCATCAATTTTGACAAATAACACCCCACCTTATTTTGACGGAAAAAAAGACAACGAAGGCCTCGTTGAACAATGCAGTCAGCTGGTACCACATTTTTCAGCAAGCAGCATTATTTGCAGTCACAGACTTTCTTTTGAAGAACTCAGACAGATGAGAGCATGCTGCAGATGACATCCCTGGATAAAATAGAGAGGTGGCTGTACACCCCAGCATAGACAGCCACTCTGGAGACTAGTCACCTGAAAAAATAACAGTGGAAAGAAAGAATCACTTCTAATGCTGTGTGGTGAATACTCTCTCTATAAGGTGGCTAGCCTAGCTCAAAGGTGGACCTACAGATAGAGTCCACTGATCCATCCAAAGACAGTGCTGGACTTGGAAAAAATCTTCCACTAAACTGGCCCTGACTTCTTTTAATTCACTTGTACCCATAATGGGGGCAGTCACTGCAAGTGTAGAATCCTAGGAATTCAATAGGGTGTAAATCTTTCCACGACTAGTTTCTCAGCTCTACTCAACCAAACAAAATATAGATGTGGAGCTCAGCCAGGAGCCCTTTAAAGATACCTTGTTGTCCCCCTTCAGTTAAAACCCATTCTCCCTGGTTAAAACCCCATTCATCCCTGACTGATGAACATTCACCCATCTTCCTGCTCCAGCGCCGGTTTGATCTGCGCTGACCAAATTCCAAGCAAAATTTTGAGTCAAATTTGTCTTTTGTTTCTCAGCTTCTCCCTGACTGCTTTTGAGTTGAACTCTGGTTTTGAGCACCTGTTGTTTGTAAGACAGCCCAGCTGTTGTCCAGGTGCATCAATGAATTGAAATGTGTTAACCAAATTGAAAAACAACTTGTTCGTTAAGCAGACATGCTGTATTTTATTGAAGACTTTCAGGTAGCATTAAGATTTACTTCTGGAAATCACCAGCTACAGTCTCATTTTACACATCAGAATCTTGAACCTTACCAGGAGAGCATTTTGTGACAAAAATCTCAAGAGAACGGTGACAGAGCATGACACTGGAGGCTTATTGAAAAAAAAAAACAACAAGCTTTTTTTTTGTGTGTGTGTTCAGGGGAGCACAAGCTGATTTTGAATGAATCTGAGCAAACCATTTTAATTACTTTTTCTTTTTTTTTTTTTTAATTTGCTGACTTTTCCTTTAAACTGTCCCTTGCCTTCCTTGCAGGATTTCTTCTGTGCATGTCTCCCTGAAAGAAAGAGTGACTGCCAAGGACTGCAATCATGTGCTAACCCAGTTTTGGAACTGGTGAGACTTTTGTAAATCAAAACCCACTTCATATTTCTCAGTGAATACAGATTTTTTCAAAGAAGCTGAGTAGCCCTATACATATACTTGAGGTGTCATCAGCGCACATAAACACAACCTTGCACGCTGATAATGCACAGGTATTAATACAGTACTCATTAGAGAGAGCTATTTTCAGATGCACAGAGGTTTATTATGAACAGTGGAAAATAAAATAAACAACTTTTAAGAGCAACCCAGTAGAGCTTTATTAACTCTGCAGGAAATATTTGTCCTTTCTGTTAGAATGATAGGTTTATACTAATGCTCAAGCCAGTCTGCTAATGCAATCATTTCGTTTCCACAGCTCATTTCCATTATAATTTTAGGGCCAAAGTTTTGCTGCTTAGATTTCATTTTCAACCCTATCCTTTGGGGTAGATGTGGGCAACTCGTGGGTTTGTAAAATTATAGAAGGGTTTAGGTGGAATGGGAGGACTGGGGATCTCTGTGCCCCTCCTCCCCCCACACCCTCAAAACCAGATCAAGTGGGTGGTCCCCAAGGATGGACATGCCACCATGCCTCTGGACCCTGGTCCAGAATGCCCTGCTCACCTGGAGCAGAATTGTTTCCTTGTACCCCATCAGCGTTTGCCTTACTTCATGCCTTTTCCTTGATCTCAGCTGGCCTCTCAAGCATGGGCTTTTCCCTTCTCTTCTAGATCAAATAGCTGTGGCTGGGCTGTCTTTCACCTCCTTTCTCTTGATTCTGGGGAGAGGAACTGTGGTATTGTCCTGACACAAAGTAAATTGCAGCCCACATTTATTGGGAAAAGGCAAAGCAAGGAATGGCAGAGAGACCACCACTGATGTCTGGTCAGTAGTGTGGAGATCTGAACCCAAGATGCATTAAATCTTCCACTTGTATCTGGGCATGCTATATATTCCCATTTGGACAGCTCTGTACATAGCCTGATTTTTCTAATACGTGAATCATCTAGGTATACTTGTTAAAAATGAGGTCATTTAATTGAAATGCTAAATATGGCCTAGGACAAAATTTCTATTTTTACCATGTCTGTGTTTAGGACAAATAACATTTTCCATTCCCTCGATGGTGAGCAGAAGGCTGCTGAGGACATACTGCATGTGATTTTCTTCTGTCACTTAACAGTGTGAGCACAGTTAGAAAATTCAGCACTCTGGTTTTGTGCAAGCTCTCCACTACTGTGCTGTTGTTTTCAACACTTCAAGCTCAAGTTTCACTTTTGACCGTAAAAGATACCAAATTGTGTTAATAAAAAAAGCAGAAGAGCACCTCAAACTGCATACAGTTTGGTACACTCAGACCTGCCTGCTTGACTGGACAGACCATATGTGGCAATTGGTGACCGAGGTGTCTGTGAAACCCGTATTGGGAAAGGAAGTTGGGTGACTATTTTTATGTGACTCCGTTCTTGCTCACCCACTGAAAACACAATGTCCTCCTGATGCAGAAAAGCTGCCTTGCTCTCAGAAACCGGTGTACGTTGCTCATGTTGAACGGACGGGCTCTGTGCCCAGGAAGGGGTGGATATCAACTAGGCCAATGTCAGACACGCTTTTTGGCTGGGTGGGACAAGCACCTGTTGACTCTTGAGAAAGAACAAACAAGAGATTGTTAAAAATGACAGACGTCTAACCTAGTGCAAGAGATGCATGAGGAGAGAAGGGTACCATCAAATTGAACTTTTCCAGCCCAGATCCTCAGCACTTTACAGAGACCTTTGGAATCTCTCTAGGTCACAGGCAGGACCAAGACTCTGCCATAGCAGCTACCAAGCAGGAGTTAACAAAATTACCCTCCAGGAGGAGATGGTCTACAGGGTATTAATATCCTCATATATAGGCAGATTTAAACAGCAGGAGAGTCTTAAATTCCACGAAAGCCAAACCCAGACAGCTCACCTGGACAATGGTATTGGAGGAATCACAGGCCAAATGTTGAAGAGGAGCTTGCATAAAACTTAGTGTCTGGAGTATGTACAACTTGCTCCCAACAGCTGAACATTCTGAAATCAAACCAAGCTCTGTTACTCAGGTAAAACTTGAGCATGTCATCTACTTGCTTCTGTGTGTCAGAATGCAGACAGTCAATGAAGGGGGATGAGGGAACATGGACTTCTCTCCTGCCCGGGGCCGGTCAGTTGCTTCCCTTTAACTGGGCTAGTTCACTTTGGTCCTCTCAACAGGGATCTCTCAGATAAAGGTGATTAAGAGAAGAAGCTAAGTAAAGAAATTGCTTGAATGAGTAGAAAGACCAAAAGACCAAAGTGTTGGAGATACCTTCCCAGGTTCTAGAAGTGACACATGGACATCCAAGCTCATTATGACAAACGTGATCTCTTGTACAGGAGCCATGAGGAGCCCTCTTTCTTGGAAAAAAGTGCCGCTAAAACACTGGATCATGATATATTTTTTCCCCATTCTTTTCTGCTCTGTGCGTATTTACCCCTTATCGATATACCCTGTACATAGATGAGATATATGTGATCACAGGCATCTGCAAATGTGCAGCTGTGGATGAACAGCAAATCCAGCCCTGCTGCAGGTAACAGGATTTTCCACCCCAGCAACAGCAACGTTATTAATTCACCGAATCACATTGGTTCAGGTTTAATTACGCAAACCATGATAGTGCACATGGGCTCTACGAGCTTGTTAATGATTCATGTGCATTTTAGCCTCTGGGGAGAAAAAAAAACAACAGAAGGCAAGGATGGTGCCTTCAAATCAGATGGGCAGTTCAGGCAAAATGGTGCAGCTTTCTTCTCTGCCTTCACATGTTAGCAGTAGATCGTGCTCTTGGGAACTGCTTCATAGGGCTCACAGATACACTCAAAGTTAAAAACCCAAGAAAGGGATTTTTTTTTTCTGAGCTGTTTTGTTTGTAATCTTATGACATTGCTACTTGAAGTTGGAGGGAATTTTCTTCATAGGCAGGGAGTCCTATGTGTGTCTGTGATATTCACACGTCAACATCCCATGGACACAGGTTGACGTGGTCCAGCACTACCCAGGACATCCATCTTCTCTCTACTAAGGAACAGGAAAAAAATGCTTAGTAAAAAGTAAAAGCATGGGGCTAATATGTTCTGATAGTATCCCAGGGTACTGTCCTGGACTTCAGGTGTGTGGGACTGAGGGAATTCCTGAAGCAGAGACTCTGTAATTGCAATTAATAACCCTTGATGGATTTTTCTGTTGTGAATTTGTTCAATTGCTCTTTGAGCCTGTGTGAGCTTTTAGCATTCATGACATCCTGTGGTTCAGTGTGTCCATGTTTTAAGCATGCACTGTACAAAGTTGTCCCTTCTTTAGAAACTGTCACCCAGTGTCATTTGCTTCTCCTGGCCCCTGTACCATCCTGGCTCATCAACAAGTGAGCCAAGCAGCACAGGCCTGGGTGTATTTTCCTCTCTGACTTTCCTCCTGCCTACTTTCCTTTAAGAAATTAGCCACAGGCACACACAAAAGACACTCTGCTGGATCCAAGCTTAATTTTATATGGCAGGGAAAGTCGAAATATTTTAAAGACAATTGGTCAGTTTTGCCAGCTTGGAACTGAACATCACTGTGGGTGTGATTCAGCCAAGTGCTACAAGGATGCATAGCTCTGAGTCTAAAATTTTTCCTTTTGTGGTCCTACTGCCTAAGTCGGCTTTTGCAACAGCAATCAGCTTGTGGAATGAGTGTGTCCAGGGTAGGATCATCAGAATATTTATAGGTACTAGAGGAGACGATCTCTGAGCCATGAAGGAAATGGAATAGCAATGAAACATTTTATTAAGAACAATCTCTTCCGAAGGAAGCTCAACTCCTGGAACACGTGTCTGGGATCACACAAAGAGTCTTCGTAGGTCACTGCACTTACAACCTCCATAGCCATAGCCACAACATCAGTCAGAGTCCTCACACCCATGGTTTCCTGATGGGAGATTGAAAATGTACATGGTAGGTGGCTTGAAATCACTGATAAAGATAATGATTGTGGCTTAATCCTCTTTTTGCAGACTAAACCTCACACCTTACTGGTGCTACCAGCTATAAGCAACCCCTGGACTCCAGCTGCAATGCACTGTGTGGTAGTAATGTGACAAATGCAAAGCTGAGCTGCTGCAATACTCTGTCCTGTCCTCATCAAGTTAGAAGTAGGATCAGGCAAAGAGAAAGACCTACCTTAGAAGGTTTATCAACAAGCCTACACATCCATCCTCTTTGGGAAGGTGATTTTCTGGTGTAGTTGAAATTATCAGCCTGGCTAAAGGTGTTTTGGGTTTTTTTTTTCTGTTTCACAGGCAGCCTTCATTAAATATATCGATGTCCTCCATGTTCCTGGCTTCCTCTGTTCCCTTCCTCCTCAGTGAAATACCTGGTTCCTCTGTCCTTTCATTATCTTATAAGCTGGCTTTGCAGAAAACTTGCTGTAAGTCCTAATCCATTTACACAATTCAGGAGGCTTTACCATGTTGCTGAAGGTGATTCATCCTTCAAATGAGCTTTCAGGGCTTTCTGGGGACACGTTCAAAGATCATGCCATGTTGACCTCCATTTTTTTTTTGTTTCACTTAGTTGTAGAGGAAAGAGTGGACCATGACTGCTGAATGTGTCTGTAGTAGTTCCCAAGATTACTGTCTTGAAGTGGCAAGAAACTTCTGTGATATTTTCTAACTGGCTGCATCATGTATGTAGCAGCAGCTCTGCATTTTCTCCAGATCCTGCATGGCTGACATGACCTGCCTGTTAAATCTGATGCACCCAAGGCCCTTTACCAGAGTCTGAGAGAGCTGTGCAAGGATAAATGCATTTTGTGGACTTGGGTGTTAAGGGGTTTAGATTCTGGTTTTAATGAGTCAGTTGTTTTTATAATGGGTTAGTGAATGCTGTGCTGACTAAACAGTGTCACAGGTGGGATGAGCTATGCCAGGGTGAGCAGAAGATGTTCCCTTTTGAGATTTTCTCTTCCTGTCCCTGGGCCAAGATGGTGTGCCCACCTTATCCTGAGTGCCTGCATAACTCCCGCAAGAGTTTAAAAATAGGGGTTTGACAAGTGTTCTCACTAAGGGCAGGGGAAATGACAATCCTCACGAACCCTCAGCCTCCGTGCATTTCTGAAGTTGGAAGAGTTACCCTTACTGGACAAAGAGGTAAAGAGTCAGGGTCTGACTTACCTGAAATCACCCAACAAGCCAGAGTGCTGTCCTCCAACAAGCCAAGATTTCTCATTTCATCCAGCTCTGGTTATTAATATTGCTGTCTCATCCAAAGCAGCATAGGCCAGTGGTAGAGATATCCCAGCTGTAGCCAGAGAAGCCTTCAAAGAATACTTGCATGGAAAGCAAAGTGTTGGTTAATTGGGTGAGTTTTCTACTGGTCTGAAGAATGCCAAATTAGTCATCTCTTCCTGGCTTGTCTTCCCTGGCAGGTAAATGTGGCTTGTAACTGGAGGAACACCTCCAACCTGGGTCCCATCCACAATGCAAGCCTCTTTAACTGAAGTATGGTGGTGCTTAGCTGTGATATGCTAAAGGTTAGACTCCAGCTAAGCTGTTTTAAGATCACAGACCCACTGTCCCAGCCCAGGGATCAACATCCTCACACAGGTGTGAAGGTCTGTGTGAAAGGTCAAGTCCCAGGAGCTCCTCAGAAGCTTAGTAATTCTAGACTTTATCTTTCTGAAGGTCTCACATGAGACAGGTAATACCAAACAGCCAATGTCTCATGGGCAGGACAGTCAAACTCCTGTTGTGGCTAAAGTAGAGGAGAAGATATCTGCATCAGGTGATTCACCTGAACTGTCTTTGGAATCATGGGGTGGCAGTGGATGGATCTCTCCCTTGCCTACGTCATGTGAGATGGCAATAGTAATCACGTCCTGGGCCTTCAATGTCCCCCATGTCTGCAGATGGACCTTCATTGGTCTCCTGGGACACAGGCTGAGCTACCCATGCTTTGCTGCCCTGAAAGACAGCAGCAGCCTACAGGTCCCATCCATGACTTATTTCTGGGTACTGCCTTGAGGAGATCTCTGCCCATGCTGAGTTTTCTATCCTAAGGTACAGAGGGACAGCACACCCCAGGGTTTGAAGGGAAGGAAGGATAAAATCACAGAGGAATTGACCCCTGGACCAACAGCTTATAGGATTGAGTGGGCTTTCTGTCTTGCAGAGCCTTTACCAGAACCTGCACATCTCTAGACATGGCTAGCAGTCTTATCATCACATGCCAAGGACTCCTCTGCATCACTGGGGGAACAGAAGGGGTCCTGAGTGACCTATACAGAGGATGTCCTTCCTAAAGTACTGGTTATTTGCCAGTGATGGGTATTGTCTATCAACAGCTGACATTTATCATCAAGGCTCAGCCATTGCCTGCCTGGGAAGAATGGAGCTGAGCTCCTGCCAGGTCATGCTGGATCTTCCAATTTTATTTTCTCTAACTAGGCGAGCAATAAGTGTACAGTGTTGGTTTTGTTTTTTTTTTCTCCTGACGTCTGAATTGATTACCTGCATGTGTGTAAAGAAAGTGTCCTGCCTGAGTTTGATGAGTGGCTGGATGGAGGTGAGCATTGGTAGCACAGTACCATTGTCCCTTCCCTCATTTAGCTTGGAATCAATGTTGTGGCAGTGATTGACCCTGCCTGTGTATGGCCCTATGTTTTAATTCATCACCTCCTCTCTCTTTTCTCTTCTTCCCTCTTTCTTCTTAACTTCACAGTTACTCTGTGAGGAGCCATGCATCACTGTGTCGCTCCATGCAGACAGATGGAATCCTGGTTCATTCGCCCCAATATCTTGTTACAGGTTCCTTTTATGGTCCTCTTGTCATCTAGCCTACAGAGAAGCACTCCCATCATCTTGATGAGACAATATTCCAGAGACTGACATACCAGTGATGTCTATCATTACTCTTCAATTATTTTCCCTTGGGCAGGAACAGCTGTGGCAGCGAAGACCTCTGAAAGCTCAGCTTCCTCCCTGTGCACACATTTCTGTACATATCTTACCTAGTCATACAGGCACACCAGAGCCCAGTTTTCTGCATACAAGCCCGGTGCTGGCACATTCAAGAAAGTTGTGAAGGCATGCCTGCAGCCAACAAATCTGGCTTAGACAACTTGTTCTGTGAGGTCTTGGTGCTTGTTGAAGGCAAGGTTCAGACGAAGTCAAAGGCAAATTAAGCTTTGATATCATCCAGAGGAGCAGGGAGATGTAGCACATGGAAAAAGAAGGTGTCATAACACACTTTGAACTGCAGCCCAGAGTGGTGATAGAAAACAGGCTAAATACTATGGCACCTGGAAAAAGAGTGCTTATTTCATATTTTAAGTGACTCCTGAACAACATTACCAACACATCAGTGAAAAGGAAACGAGAAGCCACATCTGAGGACTGGTGATGTGTTCGTACTATCTCGTGACAGCAGTGCAGAGCAGAGAGCTGCAGCACTCTGTAAAATCAGGTTCCCTCCAGCTTCCTCTTGGTTCACCATCTCTCTGCTTCAGTGCCTTGAAGTGGATTGTTTTGAGGAATGATTTAACTCACATTTTTCCTCATGCGTAAAGCACATCAGTCTCCTTGGATCAGGACAGACCCTTGTGTGTTGATTGTCAAGGTATCAAGGTTACAAAGACATCTTGTGTGTGAAGACAAGACAGGTCAGAATGTCTCTGTCTGGCTTCAAAATGGGGTTTTCTGTTAAAGTGAAGTGGTGACATGGGACACTTCATCCTTTGAAGGGTGCAGTATGCAAGGACACAGTATTATCAAATGGCACAAGTGCCATTTAGCTCCTCTCAATTCTCCCCTCTTCCCAGAACCTTTAAATCAGTTGCACACATCAATTAAGTACAGCTTACACACCCTATGAGGCAACTAAGTGCTATTTTACTTATTTTATTACAGTTGGGAAAACAAATGTGTGGAAAGGCCTACTGACACGTGGCTTCAAAGCCTCTGGCAGAACACGCAGTTCATTCATCTTTGCTGAGTCCCTTGGGTTGTCCTTCTCCTCTGTTGCTCCTCCAGGCTGCGGTGGGCTTACTCCAGAACCTTTGCACTGCAAAAGTGCCCATGTCCAGAGAGTGCTCTAGGCACTTCTTACATGGCCCTGGCTGAGCTAAGAGTGAGCCCTGCAAGGTCTCAGTCCCCCACATGCAGTTTGTTTTTCCTGGGCAGAAAGGCAGCACCAAGCCAAGCAGCCAAGCAGCCTGCGTTAAGGTCTGTGCCCAACCGTGAGGTGGTCCAGAGAGCATCGGTGTTATTGGTACGGGCAGAATAATTGGTTGTACTGACTCATTCCAGACCTAGTGGGGGTAACGCATCAATGACAAACTGGAAATGCCAGCTAGGCTCTGTTCATGCTTGATTGATATGGCATGATTCAATTAGCCCAGGCTTACCTTTGAGCATTGTCTATAAGCATCTGGTGTTAAAAAACTCTCTAAACTGTTCGAGCTTAGCAGCTACCTTAAGGAAGTCATTTGACATCTATTCGGGTGATTTAATTGTGCCATTATGTGCCTGTGTATGGTACTGAGTGCCATTTAACCATTGCCCTTGCTAGGTGATTAATTACTAGGCCCAAGCGAATAAGTGTGGGAGCTCACTACATGGTTCTCCACGGCTGAAGCAGAGACAATACCGTGTTCAAGGTGAACACCAGCCTGGTTGTAGCATGCAATAGATATGTTGGGATCTGCAGGCAAAACCTGTTTGTTTTACTGGAGAGGCAGAAAGTATTAGGAACTGTCATGAGCCAGAGAGCAGCAGTGCATGAGGTAACCTAAGAAGCTTTCCAGCTCCAGGGGTTTTTGGAGAAAGAGGCCAGCACTTAAAATAGCTAATGCAAGTGAATTTCAACACCAACAGACTATCCCCAGGGAGGGGGAACATTTTAAACAATGTAGTATGGCCGCCTGTGAGCCTAAACTGCCAGGATGTCTCTTCCCTTTTTGCTTTCTAGTCCTGGGCTCCCAGGGCAAATTAGATGTGTTCTTTCAGTGGCCACTGCTGGGACTGAAGGTGCTGTGATCATCATAGAATGGCTTGAGTTGGAAGGGACCTTAAAGATCATCTAGTTCCAACCCTCCCTGCCATGGGCAGGGACACCTTCCACTACACCAGGTTTCTCAAAGCCTCATCCAGCCAGGTCTTAAACACTCCCAGGGATAAAGTGTCCACAGCTTCTCTGGTCAACCTGTTCCAGTGTCTCACCACCCTCATAGTAAAGAGAGTCCACTTGGGGAGTCAGACAGAGACTCATTAAGCACAGGCACAGCAGAAGAACCTGCCAGCCTGCAATCTGGGTGCTTTCTTCCTAAGGCTGTTACTTCTCCAGGCAGTCCCGCTCTCAGTGCTTCACCCTTAAGCAATGCACCTGTAGGAGTCTATAGAGGCGGTAGCCTGAGCAGGTCTCCTGGCATTACCAGCTGCCAATCACCAGGGCAAAACTGGTTCTGAAGCATCCCTGCCAAACGTGAGCGGGTCCTGCCCCCGGCACGTGGAGGAGCCCAAGCGTCTGTATGGAGTGTGGGCATTGAGTGGGAGTGGGGAGCAGCACCTCAGGGCTGGGGCCAGCCGTGGAGGTGCTGGATAGCGCTGGCAGCCTCCCGCTTTGGGGATCTGACCCAGCACCTAATGAATAAGCACAGGCTGGAGTTGGCAGATGTATAAGAGAGGGCTGACATTCAGCAGGCTTCTGCAGTAGTAGGTATGCACATGCCTCTGCTGGGCTGGACACCTTCTCCACATGTGCATTCAACTTTCGTCCTCAGATAACATTACCCCTCTTTTAATTTTGCTGGAAGGAAGCAGACAAAAATTTGGCAGGTCACAAGAGTGCCCAGCATCTCTCAGAGCCTTCAGCAACCTATTTCCGGCTGTGGTTTGATCAGGTTTCTATATTCATCACTGTGCTTCCTGTGGGGGCATTTCTGATAAGCTTTGCTCTTCGCATCCTGTGGTCTCCCCCTCGCCTCTGGCGCTTACAGGATGTTCGCGGCACTATGAGCGACTCGGGGCTGCTAAATTGCTTGCCAAAAATGAGTAATGGCTGGGTGTCGTGGGCATTGTCCCGAGGATGGGTGAGCAGAGACACTGGCAGGCAGGGTGGGCTCCAGAGGCTGGGGGTTGGAGGCTGTGTCAAGGAAGTGCTTGGTATTTAGCAGCTATGTCCTACGGATTGAGGACAGCCCTGGGAGATGGGGACTTCAGCAGGAATTTTGCTCAGGCTCTCCTGAGTGTCCCTTCGGCTTGTCTCCCCCACTGGCACTCCACTCCTGCTGCAATTGAGGACACATTGAGCTGAGGGTTTCAGCCTGGACTATTAATGTACAAAGGGAGTGGCAGAGAAGTGCAGGAAGTGGGGAAATAATGCAAAGGGAAGAATTATGACCACATTTTCAGATGAACCCCATTCTCTCCTGGCAGGTCCATATATCAGCGAACACCACTGATTTCCTCTCATTGCAATTCCAGCAGTGATATTTAACAGTGGAGCTAAAAGTCATCTCCAAAGGGAGATTTAGGGAATTGATATGATTCTCAAATTGAAGACCGGGGAAAAGCGTACTACTTGTTCACTTAATTGACTTTCAGTACAAATGTTTATTCCTCACCAGTGACAAAACATCATCTTCCTTTGACACCTATTACATTTACATGGGATTTCACTGATTTCTTTCTTTTGTAATCAAAGCCTGAATTTTGTTCTGTTGTACTGGTGTAAGGCCAGGCCAGCTTCATTAATGCTCCCAGACTTGGCTGAGTGCAGTGGCTTGTATTTTAGTGACTAGGCATGTTTGCACCCTCCTGAAAATGCTTTGCTATGTACTTTTGGTGTCTGACATGAGAAATGGGTTTTATCTTTGTGAGTTGCCTGGGAAGGAATTTCCCAGATGGGGACCTCAGCAACGGGGCATGGTGGCAACGGGGCAACTGTGGCTGGGAAAGAAACCCAGTCAGAAGTTCAGGTGCCCTGCTCTGGTGTGAAAAGGAGCTTCCTAGGATGAGTGTGACCAGATTCTGCCACAGGCTGCTCTCAGGGGCAGAGGAAAGGGTGTGAAAAAGGACCTAGCATATTTTGTTTTACGAGGCTACAAGTAGCTGCAGTTCTTTGTAGGTACTACAGTTATGGCCTTACATGAAAAAAAAAAAGTCATGTCAGAAGTTGTAGTTCCCACTAAAAAAGGAAGAAAAGCCTCATTAAACAACTTCTCCTTTGTCAGAGGATATAATGAGAAGACTCAAATAAACAACCCCCAAATTCCAAACAAATGCAGTCTCCCCACTTTTCCAGGGTGTAACAAACAGCTACCACACCACCCAAAATCTTGGCGCAGAGAGTCAGGGACTTAGCAAGTGCCAAATATTGTAAGTATTTGTGGAGGAGTGCACCTTGGCCAAGGGAGATACCTCTTCAGATGGGAGCCAGGGTGCGGCCAGCTCCGGCACGGCTGCAGCTGCGAGGCCTTAGCCACAGCCCTGCTTTGATCAGCACGTTTCCAGCCCAGGCAAACCCTTTGCACCCCGAAGCTGCCCAAAATCTGGGAGACGGGGCCTGGCATGACCCTCAGGCTGTCTCTGGGTGGGCAGCACGGCCCTGGCGTGTGGAGTGGTGTGTCAGAGGCAGGGAGCCCCACACGTGTGGGGCACGGGCACCTCACCAGCCTGCTGGATCCTGCCAGCTCTCCAGGCTGAGTCCCACATACTGGGCAGGTGTGCCCAACCTCACCTCCTGACTTGCCCGCAGAGCATGGATTAGTGCATGGACACCAGTAATTAGGGCCATGTGCACTGAAAACATAAACAGGCCGTTTCATCAGCACCCAGCCCCCTGCCCTTGCTGTGGTCAGATGCCCGGGAAGCTGCTCGCAGAGCTGTGTGGCCTCCTTTTCCCATGTTTTACGGCCTGTGGGCAGGAACCGTGTTATTTGTTTGCTGGCTCAATTGCTTACAGGGTTTGCCAGGCACTGTGGAGAGCTGAAAGGAGGTTCCACCTAATAGATGCCCTGCTGCAGGGGGCTGTGAGCATCTTTGGGGTACGCAACAAGGCAGTGCACGGACATGGACCTTGTACAGCTGTTGGCTGCTGGCTAGGGGATATTTTTAAGGCTTATGTTAAATGTCCTCCATTCAGCGTGAGTGGAGCTGGAGCTGAGTCTGGGGTAACTTCAGTGTTGCCCTGTTTGGGACAGGTGCTGAGCCAAAGTGAGCTTTCACAGCCCTAAATAGTTCTCATACCTTTAGCAGCCAAGAAAACGCACCCGTCCCCTTCCCCTTCCCCAAGAAAGTGCTGCCTTTCTTCAGTGAGTTTCTCCTGTGAGTCCTGCCATGCCCTGTGAGTAGGCTTGGCCTTTTTTGCCACCCTGCATCCAAGACACGAGGGCCATAGCCATTGGCTTGAGCTGTTGAGACATTCATCTGAATTTGGGATCCTGAGTGAGAAACTGCAACAAAGCATAGTGAGAGGCAGGGAAGCCAGGACCTGGCTGCAGGTGATAGGGACCAGGCAGGGGCTCTTTCAGGCAGCCATGGAGATAATGCACCAGGAGTCAGTGAGAGAGAGAGGCATGCAATTATAGCTGGGACAGAGGAACAAATCTTGCCTTACTGGCCACCAAAGTAAGGCATCATCTGGTTGCCAGGCAAATCCCCTGCAACTTCTTTCAAGATGTGATGGCTGAACAAGTAGGAATTACATGGAAAATACGATTGGGATGGACATTTCACCCTGGGAATTACCCTTGAGCAGTGGGGAGGGGGGGGAAAGTCATGACACCACCATGCACAAAGCAGAGCAAGCGTGTGTCTATTTATACTGCTGCCCAGGGCTGTTCCTGTGCCTGGGATGCCATTTCTGCTTTCTGACACTAATCTGTGTTTCTCAGCTAACCATTTCAACTGGGGGTCAAAAGAGTACTGCTTCTGGTTTGGAAAAGGCGAGGTCCATGCTGGACACAGCACTGAGGAGGCAAACAGGCACCGGGTGTGCACAGTTATCTGAGCACCTCTGAGAGACGCTTTTCCTTTGGGCTGAGAGAGCATCCTGACTCGTGACAGTACCTTTCCACAGACTGGAGTGATGCAAATGAGGAGCAGCCTGCTGAAACCCATTAGCAGGCAAGCAGAATGAGCTGTCCCATCTGCTGTTTACTCCTTTTAGCTTCCCCAGGGGGAAACGCAACCACTGGGTAACGGCTTCACAGCCCTGGACCCCCAGGCTCATCTTGGAGCTGCCAGGGGTCAAACCTCCTTGCACAGCTGCACAGAGCTCGGGCAAGGCTCCCAGAACCTTCTCTCTGGAGCTTGGATGATGGTGACCTGGTATGGTTATCATTTTGTGCCTTCAAGGGAAGCCCATAGCTGGAAAACTTCCCTGCATCCAGGTTATTTCACACAGGAGAAGCCCAAAGCGTTGCAGCTCCATGGCTCTTCGTATGTGCATCCTAGAAACAAAAGCTCTGCAGTCAGCCCAGACAAGTCAAAAGTGGGTCAGGTGGAAATGCGGGAGACCAGTGACTCATCTTGTGGTTGACTGGGCAATTTGGGAGGAGGAAAAAGCGGCCGCCTCTAGGAAATGGAGCACACTTCCAACCCTTTCTTTCCTCTGCCCCTAATCCAAACATCTCTTCCGCCAACAAAATGATAGTGCTAGAGGGTCAGCCCTTAATGCCAAGGAGCACTGGCCCTTAGAGGGAGCATCTAAAGGTCCAAATATGCCAATAAGGCTGAATATCTGTTTGAACTGAAGCGTCTGGGCTGCCCCCGCCCCACACTTCAGTGAGGTAAGCATTAAAATGGTCTGAGTGGGTGGGTGGCTGGGCTTAAGCACATTCATCCCTACACCATTACATGCTGAGGGGGATTTGAGAGGCCATGCAGTAGGTATAATAGCTGCTCTAGCCTGGGGATTTCAGGGCCAAGGGAAGGAGGAAAAGGGCAACTCTCTGGCACAACTCCGGAGAGCATCTCTGATGGTCCTGGGTTGCAAGCACACAGGGTTTCAAGGAGGGAGATTCCTGCTCTGACACCCTGACATTGCCTCTGTGCATGGAAAGGGGGAAGGCACAAAGCCAGAGGATTACAGCTGCTTGTTAATAATATTTGCTCATTACACTGAGCAAGCAGCGATCATTCATGAGCCTGGCCAGCCTTCCCTGCTGGGACTTTTTGTCTCACGGCCAGTGGCCGCTGCAGCTACTCAACCTCCCAGCTGGCACCTGCAGGCATGCCAGAAAGCTTACTGCTGAGCGATGGACAATGCAGGATGGCATAGCTTCTGGGGAAAAAAAAGGGACAAAGAGGACATTTTGCCTGCCAGGGATTTCAAACTAAGGAAGGGATGGTGTGGGAAGGCAGGGCTGCAGCTAGCATTACTGGGCAGTAAGGAGCTGTTTGTGCTGCGGTAATGGTTAGATGAGGACTAAGACGGTGTTGCAGCCAGGGCTGGTCCTTGGGTGTGTGATGGCAGGTTAAAAGTCGAGTTTGACATGCTTTGAGCAGACGTGATGAAGTGGACCCCTGCTGCTCCTTCCCTGCCAGCCCTGGGGCCTCCTTCACTGGGGACGGCCTTCAGAGTAGGGGATGTGGCCACCACCCACTTCTTCCTTTACAACTGGGTAGGAAACAACGCTAATGCAAGACAAATTTCTCCTGTGTCAGGGAAAAGGAAATGGGCTAATACAAACCCAATCCATGCCGGCTAAGAATACATTTGCTCCCTGTGCAACAGGCACTGGCAGTGCTGAGGCATGTGCGTGCCCCAGAATGCTCACCGTTGAATTAGTAAGACTGTAGCAAAAAATTCACGTGTACAATTAAAACTACTGGTTCATCCTGGTCCCTTTCCCCATAAGACCCTGACACCACAAGCACGTGCACTTCGATGGTTGCTGTTCGCCCTGGTTGCACTTTCCTGTGGAGGAAGCATGCTCTGCCCTCAGGGTTTTGGTTGTTTCCAGGCTCTTTATAGTCCCTACTGCTTTGGCATAGCTAAGGGTTTTTTTTTTTTTTAACAGGTTCAACCAAGGAAGTTCAGAAAAAAAGAAAGTGTGATTTAAGAAATGGACTCTTACCCCTTCACCCTTTCCTGGTGGACAGGACAGGGTAAGATCTTAGGGCTCACCAGGGTTTCCTCAGCCGTCCATCAGCAAAGCTGACAGGGGCATGTGTAGCACAGGGAAGGATGGGTGAATATTATCACAGCAGATTTGATGAGAATTAGAAAGCTCAGCTTTGTCCTGAGACCTTTGCAGTTGTTCCCAAGCACCCAGAAAGTGGGAGGCCAGACTTCATGTGCAGAAGCAAAACCACATCCCTGCCAGTTTGCTCTCTAAATATAAGGAAGGAAAGTCAGGCAGGCTTTCCTTTGGCCCAGGAGGTCTGCAGTAGAGATACCATTGTGGCCTTCAACATTTTTTCTGTAAAGCAGTCATGTGGCCACATTTGCAGAAGTTTTCCTTGCAGAAGAAGTGAGTTTTACAAGGTCAAAGAAACATAATGAACAGCTCTGAAAAACCCTCTGTTGGAAATTTTTTCTTTCAAGTGCTTTATGCCACATACTTAAGCCCAGGAGGAGTTTTGGGTGGAACTGAAACCAGCACATGGTGCAAGGGGGGGGTGCAAGGACTGACATGGGTTGCAATAGCACGTCTGGCTTTGACCTCAGCAGGAGATCCCAGGTGCTAATCCTGATTCATGAGGTTCCCTTAATGTGGTGGTAACCCCATTGAAGTCCTTGCTTGTGGGTAAATTGTCTCAGTATTCCTTCTTTAAACAAAGCCTTCTAGTGGCATCACTGAAGCTGGCGGATGGGCCCATCCCTTCTCACCAAAAATTCCAGTGAGACCCTATTTCTATTGGGATAGTCTCAAGGCTACTTCTGTTAAAAAGTGTCTGGCCACCTTTTAAAGTCAGCATTTGATATTATTGTCCAGATTAACTTCTCTGAGTGATGCATTCGGACCTGGGTCAGGTCCACCAGCTGGGAATTCCTCTATTCAGGAGAGCCCCAAGGATGCTCAGAAGTTGTAGGGTGCTCCAAAGGCAGCAGCTTGGGCTGACTTTTCCAAAAGGGGTGTTGGTTTCCTTCTCTGCATGAGGAAGCCTAGCAAATATTGGGAAGGAGGTGGCCATCCTCAGGGGACCCTGAGATTACAGACAACCACTTTCCCCTTGCAGCAAGGTGTGTGGGATCAGCACCACACACATGGGGTTCAGGTTTGTGGCACTAGCAAGGGCAGTGCCTCACAAAAAGGCTCCCAGATGTAGCACAGACAGGCTAGAGCAGGCCCTGCTGTGAGGCAGTCATCAGCTGGCCACACATTGCTGGACAACATGATCTGGGGACTTGGTCTCGCACACCTTCCCCAGGGGATGCCCAGTGCAGGGCTGACAGTTCCCCATTTCTTTATTTCTGCTTCCTCTTATGTGCACTTTGTCACCACTGCTCTGCTCTTTGGCGAGCCTGTGGGGCCACCCCTTCCTCCTCCTCGCTGTGTTTTCCTATGTCAGTCCTTCTTCACGCCCAGCACAGTTACTCACCATGCTCTTCCTCAGCCTCTGAGTAATGGTCATACCAAGGATTCTGAGAGAGAGAGAGAGAGAGAGAGAGAAAGAGAAATCCTTCATTTCTCAAAAGAAAATTAAAGAAAAATAAAAACCCAAACAGGAAAAGTCCAGACAGGGAGAATAGAGCTACTGTAGCTTCTCCCTGCTACAATTCAGGGAAGGCTGAAAAGAGATAGGGACCTACCCTTCCCTGGGACCTGTACTGCTCACAGTACAAGAGGGATGAGGTGTGAAGTTGGGAGAGCCCAGTGCTGTGGTGCCACAGGTGCCATGCATCTGACCCGGGCAGCAGGTAGCTTTCATCTGGCACCTCTGAAATTGCTTTTCCTAGCAAGTTTGGCGGTACGCTGGCTCCAAAGGAGGCAGTCTATTCATGCTGGCCTCTGCTAGCTGCCAGCTGTCATGGCAAAACAGATGGCCTTGTCACTGGAGCTGTGCACTGGGGACTTATGGCCATGATGCTAAAGATGGTGGAGAAAACCCCCCAGACCTGACATACCTGTTTGTGCGTGTACATGACTTTTCCCATCCATACATTTTGCCTCCGATGCAAAGCTTGCCAGAGACTATCTATTCACACCTCTTTGCCTTCAGGGGTGATCGTTTGACCACTTCTCCCTTTATTATCAGCCACTGACGATGCTCACAGGCTCCCACGCCATGCCAAATTGGAAAAAAATACAACTTCCTCTCTTCTAATCATGTCACATCCCATGAGCATACTGAGCTGGATCTCAGAGCCCAGAATGATAGGGCTTGAATGACCAGCAACCTGGGGAGCCCTAGCCTCACAGACCTTAATAAATCAGTTCCATCTCTTGAGAAGAACATGGTGCTACACGATGTCATTCGCAGAAGATGATGTCCTGACAAAATCATTTGATGGTGAAGATCAATCTACAAATGCTGCCTAGAAACCTGTCTATGCACCTTTCATGTGACAAAGCAAATGAGGTGCAAAACCAGTGATATTTTCCTGAATTATTTTGGCAGAATTACACTTTGCCCTTTTTAGTTAATCCAGGGCAACACTGTTAGATCCCCAGATAAAGCAGCAAGCAAGATGCCATTGCTTCTGCTCCCATGGCTAGGGGAGATGGGTTTGAAAGGACTGTCCTTTCCAGGCCTGAAATGGAGAGAAGCAGTGAAACAAGGAGGTGGCAGGTTCAAAGCAAGCCCAAGGAAGTGGTTCTGGCATAATGAAGCCATGGAACTCCTTGCTGCAGGATGCTGTGGATGCTGAACATTTGCATGACTTCAAAAAGCACCCAGACCTATTCATGGAGGAAAAATCCATTAGGTGTTATTAGGCACACAGATCTCAGCGCTGGCTCAGGAAGTCCCCCAGGCACATTGCACTAGATGGGAAGAGTCTCCCAGGAAGTGCTGGCTCACTCTCCTTGGCTCATGCTGTTTCCAAGGTGCCTGAAGCAGGTCAGCTGCACATGCAGCCAGGTCATTGATCCAGATGGACATTTTACATCTCTATTATGGTTGGAGTACAAACATCCTTTGAGTGCTCCTACTAGATGCATCTAATTAGCACATAGTTTTACTGTTTCTGCTGTTCCTACTGTCCTACTGCTTACTGTTTCTATTGTTTGGGTTTTTTCTTGATTTCTGTTGAGCCAACGTTGGTGGTACTTGACACCACTCTTCAGATTAAGCCCTCCAGTTTGGGGGCAGCTGCTCAGAGAGTCACCATGTCAGTGGTGGACTCTGGCTGGCCTGGACATCAAGGAGTCGGAGTGACACCTATTCTGCTAGGGGTTTTCTTTTCCTTTTAATGAACTTACCGGGCAAAGCAGAGTGCAGAAAGAGTGAGCTCCTGGGAGAGATTTTCAAGGGCATAAACTCTCCCCAGCCAGGCTGTGGCATGTGCCTGTCTGTCTTCATGCCAACTGCCATGAAGTTGATTTCAGCAGTGAGAGCATCTGTTTGGCAGCAGCCTGAAAGCCTGAGGTCTCTGTTGCTTCCTTCTGTCCCTGCTGGAGCTACCAAGGGCTTTGTCATAACTGCAAAGGACCAAGCCTTTCTCAGATCAGGTCTCTTTTGTGAGAGACCTCACATTGGCCCAGGAAATCACTGAGAAGCAAATTGCTGCAGAGGCCCAGACTATCGCCAGCAAAGGTCTCCCATCCACCTTCCCCTCCAAAAGAAAGCTCAGCTTCCAAGTTCAGTGGGGACGCTTGGGGCAAAGTCCACAAAGCCTTTCACGAATACAACCATCTGACGCATTTTGGGTGTGAGTCAATGCCTGATGCACCAAGACAGGAGGTGAATCAGTCACAGGGCTCTGCTGGGGGTGTCTAGGCAAACATCATGCCAGCTGCGGTTGCTTCTGGCCCCCTGCGCCATCCACATTGGACCCTGTGGCTGCTTCCTCTCTGGAGAGGGACAGCAGGGTATGGCAAGCCACAGGCCATGTGATCCCGACAGGTTTGTGTGATCAGGCCACAGTGGGAGCTTGGATCATCTGTGAAGCAGGGAAGGAAGATTAGCCTTAGATACAAAGGACCCCCACAGGGATTTCAGACTTTCTCCTCTTGCCACAGCCTCCTGTGGATGGCTGTGATGCTCAGGTCTCCAGGGTCCATGGCTGCTGGCACAGATGCCACGAGAGCAACTCTGGGAGAAGCAGTGATGTGCAATCGTTTGCCATGAGGCAGTGCTCAAGGCAGAGCCCAGACTGGAAGGCAATAGAGAAAGAAAAAGCCTGGCTTTAAACTTGAACCTGATTTGGGGTTTTGTCTCATCACAATTACAATGACTGCTTCTCTGTGCCTCAGGAGTCATTTCTGGGTTTGTATCTTCTTTTTATTATTTATATTTTGATCTTAGGCAGGCATCAGGCCGTGCCAACCAAGTTAGACCCACACATCTGCGGCTGAATTAGCTTAATTGTGGCTATTTTAATTTAGACTACTCTGCTCAGCAACTTCACACTAAGCAGCACCAATATTAGGGACACGTCTATGAAAACAGGGCAAGTACATATATAAGAAGACGTGCCAGAAACGAGTCACCCCTCCGTTGATATGATTTGGAGGGGAGTCCCAATTACTGCTGACACAGAACAACACGCATTGCCATTGCCGTTTCAAAACTCAAATACGTACCACCGTTGTATTAATAGAAATTAGTGTGAGATTTGTCATTCATAACCTGATTGTATAAGTCTGACACTACATATAAATAGGTTATAGTCACACTTACGTAACACTGCCTTATTTATGATCTTAAGCCCAAGGAAGAAATGTCTCTTCCCCAGACCTTTCTTCTTAGCAAAAAAATGTCATTCAAAGCTCAGCTTCAATCCCATCACCAAGGCTGGATGCTTAACCAAACACTGGGAAATTCAAGTGAGGCATTTCTCTTTCAACTTGCAAACAGCGATGCCCCCACAGAAGGCAGCTGCTAGGATTTGCCTGCCTGTGATTAAATACTGCACTGGGGCTAGAGTGCTTCCAGGAGTCATCTCTGGCTGCACAGCCATGTGGGATCCTATGTGTCTTAAAGGCAAAATGTCACAGGTCATGTTAAAGGTTAAAATGCTGCATCCCTTCCTGGCTTCAATTTAGTTTTCAAAGCTGATCCTTTACACCAAGTCTGTCTTAGAGCAAACTGAGAGGAGGGGATCAGCTTGCTTCCACAGATTCACTTCTCTGGCTCTGCTGCATCGCCAAATCCTGCAGCCAAAGATATTAGTCTAATCTCCATGGCACTTGAAATTTTGGGATTAAAGGACCCCTGTGTTTGTTTTATCCACCTCACTTACATATCTGCTTTATAATCTGTGGTTGTAATAACACGATCACAGACCATTTGTGTCCTGACACATGGAATGGGAAAATCTTCAGGGCTTTTGGAGAAGACAGGAGACCGAAGGGGATGGGCACAGGGTACTGATGGCGTCTGACAGCACAGCATCACAGTTGTACCAAAAATGTCAAGGATATGATTCTTATGTCGGGAAGCAGCCTACCTGTGTTGCTTGCCCTTGTCCACTAAGGCTGTAGAAATGCTCAGCAATGACCCTGCATCCAACTGGCCAAATGGAACCACGTGCTGGAAGGTGCTCTGCCCAAAGGACAGACAGACTGGCTCTGCACCTGCTGGGCCCCATATCAGGGCTGGGCTCTGAATCCTGGTGATATTGGGGGCCAAGTCTGCCACGCCTGTGGGACCATTGGTCTCCTGAGTCCTTCAGAGCTGGAATGATGCATCAGATCTGTGGACACTGGCCCATCAGCCAGTCCTTGAGAATGCCACCAGCAGCTAACCTTCAAACCCTGCAGTTTGTGTTCCCTCACACTTCCCCCCAAAACAAGCCAGGTCAGAAAAGAAACAGCATGGGGATTTTGAGGAGGGAGCCTCCCTGTTTCCACATGAAGCATTTAGGCCTCATATTGTGGAAAACCCCTCCCCACAACACCAACCCTAACTGACCACCTGAGCTAACCACTTAGCAGAAGCCATAGATCTTCTTAAAATCCTGCTCCTGTTCACTGACTGTCCTGGATCAGATCTCACATTTCTCACTCATTGTAGTCAGAGCCGCATTGACTTTTACAGGCAGAGAGACAAGGCAGTGAAAAAGTTGTGCCAGGGAAAATTCAGATTAGATATTAGGAAGAATTTCTTTACTGAAGGAGTCGTTAAGCATTGGAATAGGCTGCCCAGGAGAGTGGTGGAGTCACCATCCCTGGAGGTATTAAAAAAATGTGTAGATGAGGTGTTCTGGGACATGGTCTAGTGGTCATGGAGGTGTTGGTAGAAGGTTGGACTTGGTGATCTTGGAGGTCTTTTCCAACCTTAGCGATTCTATGATTGCATGATTAAAAGTCAGGGGTGTGAGAGAAAGAGAGAGAGGAAACCAGACCTACAGAAGAAAATGGCTTGGGCCACTTTGCATCCTCCTAATTTGAGTGGGTCCTGCCCTGATCACATTTGCATGGGCACAAACCAGCTGCAGCTGTTGTGGTACATGGAGCACCCCATTGCTGTTCTGAAGAAAGGTTGCTTTGTTTTCAGGAATAAAGCTCACTTTCTCCATCTAACCTAGATCAGATCAGGGGCCCAGTAATTAGTCTCCTATCTAGTGATTTATAGCTGATTCCCCGATGACTATAAACCCTCATGCTATCTGCTATTGCAGGGCAAAAGCAACAGATTATTTGTCCTTCTTGAGATAAAATCTGTAGGGCAGCTCACTGGAGTGGGGATTATAAACGGAGACCTCAGCAGAGAGCAGAGAAAGCAGACCTAGCAAAGCTCCTGGCATTTTTCATGTGCTGTCAGAGGCTTTCAGGCTGGCATACAGGGCTCCGGGGTTTGGGGCAGGGTTCAAACGCGTGCTGAAGCTACTTGCAGCATGGTGAGAAGTAACACGGACAGTAAAGGGAGGTGCTTCAACCCAGCCTGGGTCAAATCCCCTTCCCTGTCTCCATCACCCTCTGCACCAAGCACAGGGCTGCTGAAAAGCCCCAAGAGATCCTCTGTTGAAAACGAGTTGTGGATGAGCTGCTCTGCAGACAGCCCGCAGAAAGATGCACTTTATCGGGATACCTTTGGAGGAGGGGGCAATGATCTGGGACACGTTCGTTGAAATCTGCTGCTGTGGTTTCAAATACCGACTGAGGCAATGTGAAGCTTAGCCTCGAGAAGGCAGCGCGGGAGGGATGCAGGTGGGTCTGAATAGCTAGCTACCTGCACTCAGGTACTCCCTCCACTCCCAGGGTGCCCCAAGCTCGGGCAAGGCGCTGCCCTGGAGCTCAGGTTGCTCACATGCTTTTGCTGCTGAGGGGTTAGGAAGCCTGGAAATTAACATTTTCCCCTCCTCCACCTTCTCAGCCAACCTGGCATAATTTTCCCTTTAGGCTCCCTAGACAGGTTCGTTACAATTCCCCGCCATTAATATGCAAATATGCCCTGGAGGAAAAGAGAGCCTGAATTTATTAACATGAATCTCTTAACTCTTTCACTGCTGCACCGCCCTTTGCAGACAGGAGGATGCTTTCCCCAGCCTGGGAAGCTGAGGGGGAGGTGCCCTGAAAGGAGAACCATACGGTGCTGCATGGGGAGGGAAGGGAGCGGTGACCCTGGGGCACTCTGGGAAGGCCTGGTTTTGTGGGATAAGCGCAGACTCGGGAGCTGTTAAGGCCTTGATTCTGCCTTTCCTTTCTGCCAAAGGCTTCCTGTGCGTGCCAGGGCAGATCACTCAACCCTTCAGCTAACCACTGGGAGCTGCTGGGGGAAGGTGGCAGCGTTCTTACGCCGCAGCCTCCGCCACGTGCCGAGAGTAGCAGGGATCCGGCGCTGTGCTTTGTCCACCCGCAGCCGCACAGCTGGCTGGCTGCCTGACTGGGAGGGTGGAGGGAATCGAGCTCTTGAGAACACTCCAGCATAACAAAATCTTGGCCCGTGGCCCAGCCCAGGTGGCACAGAGGCAGGCACATCTGCTGCGTGGCTGAGACCCGTGGTGTGACGCAGCACGCCAGGTCCCCACGTGTGCGTGTTGGGGCCAGGAGCTGGCAGGAGCAGAGCCAGGAAAGCCTGGAAGAGCCCAGAGGGCTCCCTGAACTCAGCAGGTTACCAGCTGCTCACAGCAGCCATTGCCCACCCAGGGGGACTCATGCTTCAGCGTTTCTCCGGGCACGAAAAGCCCTTAGATAGCCAAACAAATTGGTACCTATTGGCTGGCAAATTTACAGCCCTGGCTCTAATTTGGTTTTCGCTGTCACAGTGAGATGAGGTGTAAATTCCTTTTAGCTAAGTCAAGGTACATATTGACATTTAATCATCCAAATATGTGCCTCCTTTGACAATTCATTTCCCTCCAGTCTCCTTCAACAACTGCCTCCTCTGGCCAGGGCCCTATAAGAGATGATTCTTGGTCTCTGTTTCAAAGGAAATAAATGTCCCTTTGCTCCCAACCCCTCATCAACCACGCCCCGAACGAAGGACAAAGAGCAGTGCGTGGGCCAGTCTACAACGAACACACTCACACAGCACAGCAGAGCATACAACACCC